>JADBJO010022624.1:0-7500 GCA_016801955.1 Conus betulinus | reverse complement strand
CACGCGTTAGAACAGAGGTGTAAAACAACTCTGAAGAATCGTAGCAAAGCATTTCACAACAAACCAGCCGCGGTGGCGAAGTGATCAGCGTCGCGGACTCCCGATTGGGAGGTCGTGGGTTCGATTCCCATCAGAGTCATGTGGGATTTTTCTGCCCCGACCGGCTCTTGCCCAGAACCGAGTTTGCTACGGGGTCAGTTGGGAAGACTGGGACCACACAGTCGAGTTTCATTCAATTAATGGATGCATCTCTGAGAGTGTTGCTCAAATTTCCTGACCAACACTGCAGGTGTCTGTATCTCTCGGGCCTGGTTGACGCCGGGATATATTATGAAAGTAAGCGTAGAGTAAGCCCTGTCATGTAGTCTCAGACCGGAATTGAAATCCGTAGCATCATCTTCATCATCTTCATGCTCATCGATCAGCACAACCCCCCAAAAAACAAAACAAAATAAAACAAAACAAAACAAAACAAAAAAAAAAACAACAAACAAACAAACAAACATTTCACAACAATAAATCTTAACGCCACAGCAGCTGTCTGTCCTACTTTTTTGTTTTACCCCAACAGCGGCAAAGGCAAAGAACGAGCACTGCTCTCGGACTCCACCACCTCGCTTAGCTCCCTTGCGAAGGCGTTGGCCACTGGAGGGCGCGAGCCTTTGTTGGTGACTTTCATCAACGATGCTCACGTCAGCATGGCCAGCAACTGGCTGTGTCACACGCGCCATCTGGGTGGAGTACACGACCGCCTGGTCATCGTTGCCATGGTGAGGACAAGTGCAAACAGGAATCAAGATAACGGTTCTCAAAATGTCCCAAAAATTGTTCACCATTGCCAAGGAGTTTACGTTCTCACCCTCGTCAGGTTTTTTTTTTCTGTATTCTTTTTGGTTATTCAGTGGGCAAGATGACCAAAAAAATTTGCCGAATCGATTTTTACTGAAACTTCGCAATAATACTCAACGTGACCCCAAAACGACACCATCACATTTTGGTGCAGAGCTGTGGTGCCGATCCAGAAGAAAGGGCGGAACCATTTGACATTGACGGGGGAACTGCGCTCTCCCTAGTATCCGTCTAGTTCAAAGTGTAGGTAGGTTACATGCAATCGTTATTACCAGAAAATCCACGGATTCCCTTAGCATTTCAGACACTACTACACGGATTTTGTAACTTCTCAGAAAAGATGTGTGTTCCATCAACAAATAAGAAACAGGCGGTTCTAACGGATTGCCTGAAAATGAGGACCTATTTGTATGTCAACTGCCTGAACGCTCTTACGTGTTGGTAAACGGATATTTAATTCAAGTATGTGTCTTGACAAGCTGTACAATACGCTGTGTGCGAGAAAAAAGCAAGCAGATTCAAACCTAACACAAGAGATAGAAAATAGTAGAGCGCAAACTGCAGACATAGATTTCTGTGAGAATGCGGGAACAATTTGTTAACAAACTTCATGAAACTGTGACACAGGTATTTTTCTGGGAACAAAATATGCTTCTAGATCTTAACAATTTAACAACGGCTGCAATGTAAAGAGTGAAATGAATTAATTTTTTTTGTTTTGTTTTTGTTCTAATTTTGTTTTACGCGTTTGTTCTGCGTTTGAAAATATACAGAATGGTAAGAAAACTCATCAAAACAAAGCTGGTGGTGTTATAACGTCAGTTATTACGTTCACGTGAACCTCATTTTTGGGGCAGTGCATGCATTGCCTAACATTCTAAAGATGATGCCCATGTGACGCCAATGTATTTACAGCCTGAAATGGTCTTATAAAGCGTACATTTTGCCTAATACTACAGATCCGTGTGATTGTATTCCTTATATTGAACCAGAAAAACACTCACAAGCTAAGGGAGTGATCGTGACAGATGGAAGTGATGTTCTTGTTCATCGACGAGGGCCACTTCAGTCATGTTGGGGATGAAAGAGGTGAGACGATTTATTGGTACGTGGGTGGCTGGTCGAGCCAATGCGTGCACAGAATGTGCGGCGACAGCCTGGACAAGGAATGGGACAGACGTCCGCTTAATTGCTGGCGTGAGCTTTCCGTGCATGCCTCTTTTGTTGCGCTGTGGCTGTCCTCCTTTCTTCACATGAACTGGTGCCTTTGTGGAGAGATTGGCGCCATCTAGCTCGATGCATAGCAGTTTGCTCCCATGTGTCAGGCTTGATGTTAAGTGGTGTCATGTATGTTTTGAGGGTGTTTTTGAAGCATTTCTTCTGACCTCTGTGGAAACACATTCCTTGTTGCAGTTCTCCGCCTGGGCAGCCGGTGGTCTGGCATGCGAGCTACATGACCTGCTCGTTGTAGCTGAGGCAGCATCAGGATGGTGTGGATGTTAGGTAGGCCTGCTTGGTCTGTGTCTCTGGGATTTTGTCCCACTATTTGATGTTTTACAATCTTCTGTGGCACGTTCTGTGGAAGCGATTTAGCTTCTTGGAATGGCGTTGGTACAATATTCGCGTTTCACATGTGTTGAAGAGTGTAGTGTGGGAGAACTGCTCTGTACAGCTTCAGCTTGGTCTCTAGACCGATATGCAACAAAAGAGACAGGTAAGGAAAACCTGCATTATTTATCAAGAGAAGGTCTCCCTGATTCCCTGTTCAAGTTGTCACTACACATTCAATGCACGCATTGGCTTGATCAGTGTGTGTGGAGAACTGCTCTGTACAGTTTCAACAAAAGAAAAACAGGCAAGGAAAACCTGCACCATTTATCAAGAGAAGGTCTCCCTGATTCCCTGTTCAAGCTGTCACCACACATTCTGTGCACGCATTGGTTTGATCAGCCACCTGCGTATCCACAAATCGTCTCGGCCCCCTCAGCCCCAAAATGACTGAAGTGGTCCTCGTCAACTGGACAGATGTAGGAACAGACCAATGTCTCTTCCATTCCAAACATTGGTGTATTATCTGCCAGAGACTGTACTTCCTTTTGAAATTCTGACACTCACTTCTTCATTGATGGCAACGTTCTGGGACAGTGTGATACCGACATACGTGAATTCACTTACAACAGCAAGACTCACACCATTTTCTATGATGTTGGGCTCAGATTAGGGTCTGCCTGGCCTTGGTTAATGCAGAATTTTTGTCTTTTTGTATTATGATGAGACCGAAGTTGGCGCATGTATGGAAAGCTTGTCAAAGCTGCATTGCATGTTGGTTACTGAGCAAACACTGAAGGCGCACTACAACGTACAGAAATTCCCTGGTGATATCTGTCATAACTGTAGTTCTTGCAAGGAGCCTCTCCAGGTCAAACAGTTTTCCATTGGTTCTGAATCTGATGCCAATACCTACGTCTCAGTCTCTGAAGGCGTCAGTCAGCTTTGCAGAAAATATGATGCTGAACAGAGTGGGTGCCAAAACACAGCCTTGCTTTACGCCATTTGTGACAGGGAATGCGTTAGATGTGTCTCCCTTGTCCTGGATTCGAGCCAGCATGTCGTCATGAAGCTGTCGCACCATAGAGATGAATTCCGGTGGGCATCATTCTTGACCATGATCTTCATGGACTCTCTCTACCGACAGAAATTGAAGGCCTTGGTCAGGTCGACATAGATGGAAAACAGGTCGGCATTTTGCCCTTGACATTTTTCTTGGATCCGTTTTCTTACAGCACATACCGTACCAGTGGTTCCTCTGTCTTTTCCTGAAGCCGCACTGGCTCTCTGGCAAAATTTCTTGTTCAAGGTGTGTTATAAAGCGTCTTAGCAGAAATCTGGCAAGTATCTTGCTTGCTGTGGAAAGGAAGGATATGCCTCGGCACTTGTACAAGTGTTTAATGGATGCATCTTTGAACTCCAAGGGCAATGGTCTCTTGCTGCCACCTCAGAAGAAACAAATGATGAAGCATTTTTAGCCAGAGGTGTATTACCTTCGTTGTAGACCTCAGCTGGAATGGAGTCTGAGCCAGGACTTTCGCTACTGGACAACAAACATCATCACATTCTATGTCTTCAGGAAGGTTTCGTGGTTCATCCATTTCTTCGTTGGTAGGCACTTGAGGGAGTCGGTCAATGGCTATGTCATTGATGGATGACAGGCGAGTTAGTACGCTGTTGAAATATTCTGCCCAAGATCTTTCACTTGTCAGTGATCAATGTGTTTCCATCAAAGCTGAGCAGATGGGATGATCCTGATGATATAGGTCTATACACTTCTTTCAAGGCATTATAAAAGTCATATCATGACTGTCAGCATATCCTTGGATCTCGTCGTCAGCTTTGTTGCTCAGCCACGTGTCTTACATCTTTCTTAGTTTATTTTGAACCGGTCCGCGTATGTTGTTGAACGCATCTTTTTTGGTGACGGACTTGGTGTCACTGAGATAAGCTTTGTGCAGAAGTTTTAATTCATCCAGAAGCTGCTGGATGTCATCGCAGCTCTCATCAAACAGTCCTTGGGTTTCTTGGCTGCCGGTCCTAGGATCTCTGCAGCAGTGTTGTAGAAGTTCTCTGAAGGTCGGCCTGTTGGATTCCCCATTCTGGTTGTCCAGAGAGGCGGAGTTCTGGGCGTTCTTTCAGAGTGTCTACAAACGACTGCTTGGTTCTGGCGTTCTTCAGCCCACTGCAGCTGGAGGGGACCCTACTTTAGCGGTCGAAAGTCAAAGAAAAAAAAATCGAAGATTGTTCCTCTCACCCTCGGCACATGGAATGTGCTCACACTTCTTGATAGAGACGATGCAAACAGGCCTCAGAGGAGAACAGCTCTGCCTGGTAAAGAACTCGCCTTGTTTAACATCGACGTTGTAGCCTTGAGTGAGACCCAGCTTGCGGCATAGGGCGAACTTCGTGACAGGGGCTCTGGCTATATCTTCTTTTGGAGGGGCAGAGAAGGTGAATTGCGACAAGAGGCTTTGCATTGAAGACAGCTTCTGTTGGCAAGCTAGCTGGCCCTCAAATGGGAAGTGACCGACAGGCTGATGATCATGAAGCTCCCCTTTCATTTGGAAAGAAGCACCTGACAATTATCAGCGCCTGTGCACCGATCGATCCAGATGACGAGAAGGACAAAGTCTACATGGACCTGCACTCTGTCCTTGCTACTGTCCCGAAAGCAGACAAGCTCGCCATACTTTGTGATTTCAACGCTAGAGTTGGTTCCACCAGCGACTCGTTGGAAGGTGTCATCGACCAACACCGAACGTGCCGCGGCAACAGGAACGGTCACCTGCTTCTCCAGACCTGTGCTGAGCATCAACTGCTGATCACCAACAAACACAGTCGTCCGCCTCTCTATCCGTAACAGAACATCGTGGATGCATCCTCGTTCCAAGCACTGGCACGTCTTTTGGACACTGTCATTGCCAGGGAGGGGAGCAGACAAGATGTAGGAGCCACCAAATCGTTGAGCGGTGCTGAGTGCTGGACTGACCATCAGGTTTAACACCCGGATCCAACTCAAGAGATGTCCGCAAGGCAAGAAGGCTCCCAAACGACTTAATGTACCAGGGTGATGGAATTTACAGAGAGGAGAGAAGCAGCGATGAGAGAGGTGCAGGGACATAGCAGCAGAGAGAGAGAGAGAGAGAGAGAGAGAGAGAGAGAGACAGACAGACAGACAGAGAGAGGGGGCGGGGGGGGGGGGGGAGCAGGGGTAGAGGGACATATTATGTAAGAGTGGAGAAGCAAAGACGAAGAGGACAAGAAGAGCAAAGAAGACTATGGAATAACAATGACATATCAGAATGTAGTGATTGGATGTAAGGGATACAAGTATACACACAGACAGACAGACAGACAGACAGATAGACTGACACCAGAAACACACACACACACACACACACACACACACACACACACACATACACGCACACACACTCTCTCTCTCTCTTTCTCACTCACTCACTCACACACACACTCGCACACACACACACACACACACACACACACACACACACACACACACACACACACACACACACACACACACACACACATTAAGAAAATGATGCTCATACTGACAGAGACAGACACACAGAGCCATAGACACAGACAACACAGAGACGCCTACTCAACATAGGCACGCACGCACACACACACACACACACACACACACACACACACACTTGGACACATACATACAAACACACACACACACACACGCGTGCACACACACGCACATACACTGAAAGACACAGACACATATACGCACACGCGCGCACACACACACACACACACACACAAACACACACACACACACACACACACACACACAGAGGTACACACACACACACACACGCACACACACACACACACACACGCACGCACGCACGCACGCACACATACGCGCGCGCGCGCGCGCGCGCGCACGATCACACATACAGGCAAACACACAGAGGCAAAACACACAGAGGCACACACACAGAGGCAAACACACAGAGGCACATACTCCCCCCCCCCCACCCCCCACTCCCCCCCTCCTCCCCCCACACATTTTGTTTCTAATGATTTAGAGTATGTTAATGCATAATGTTGTGATGCGACTGCACCTTGACAAAACGTGCTTGTTGAAAGAAACGGATCTGTTTGGAAGAGTTACAAGATTAAAAAAATGACGAAGAACTAAGTACAATACAAACAGTACTATAAATAACAATACAATACGACACATAATAACAAATCGTGTCATAAACCATGGCGCTAGAAACTGCGCAGTAGGAGACAAAAAGCCATTTATCCCCTTCTGTACAGGGTACGGTACTGGGTGCGTAGGATTTTTTTCAACTCCTTCTCACATGATTGGTGTCATTCGTTGACCATATCCTCCTCCACAGGATGAAGAGTCGAAACGAAAAGCTGCAACACCAATGGCCTCATCTGAACCTGATCACTCCCTCACTGGCCAACGTCTCCTTCCGCGGCATCCTCAAGTTCGGACACGGTCGGCTACGTCAGACTGATGGCCAAGAGGGTCCAACTCCTGCACCAGCTCATCCAGACAGGCCTCTCCTTCATCCTCTTCGAGACGGATTTCGTCTGGTACGAAAAATCCTTTACCTGACTTCCTGGCTCTGGCGGAGAGCTCGGGCGCCGACCGATAGGGACAAGATCCGACGTCAGGTCTCAGATCATGTGCGGGGGGTTCATCTACTTCCGGAACACCGTGCGCACGCGCGAGCTGTTTAGGAAGTGCTCCGCAGGATGCGAATGCTGGAGGTCAGACTGGAGGGCCAGGGGAACGAGGAAACTGACTGACGGGAAGGTAAATGAGCAGCGCTATATGAACTACCTGAGTTAGTTTAGCAGCGCTATACCTGCTCAAGGTACTGTTTAGTTTAGCAGCGCTATGAACTACTGCTCAAGGTACTTGTTAGTTTAGCAGCGCTATAGAACTACCTGCTCAAGGTACTTGTTAGTTTAGCAGCGCTATATGAAAACTATCACGGACTTACGCTCAAGGTACTTGTCAGTTTAGCAGCGCTATATGAACTACCCTGCTCAAGGTACTTACCAGTTTAGCAGCGCTATATGAACTACCTGCTC
>JADBJO010022623.1:17500-27651 GCA_016801955.1 Conus betulinus | reverse complement strand
CAAAAAAAAAAAAAAAAAAAAAACCAGTGTCTCTGCGTATTCAATGTTCCATCTGGAAGCAAAATTTTGAATTGACTGACTGACTTGACATGAAGGAATGGACTGGACTGGACTGGCTTGGCTGGCTTGGCTTGGCTTGACTCGGCCTGGAATGGGATGGACTGGCACTGGGACTGGACTTGGCTTGGCTTGGCTTGGCTTGACGTGGACCTGGACTGGAACCTGGACTGGGACTGGACTGGACTGGACTTGGCTTGGCTTGGGCTTGCTTGACTGACTGGACCTGGACTGGACTGGCACTGACCTGGACTTGGGCTTGGCTTGGCTGGCTTGATGTAACTTGGACTGACTGGACTGGGACTGGACTGGACTGGACGTGGCTTGGCTTGCTGGCTGAGCTGACTGGACTGGGGACTGACCTGCGACCTGGAATTGGCTTGGCTTGGCTTGGCTGGGCCTGGGCTGGGCGGACTGGACTGGACCTGTGCTGCTTGGCTTGGCTTGGCTGGCTGGACTGGCTGACGTGGACTAGACTGGGCTGGGCCTTGGCTTCTTGGCTGGACTGGACTAACTTGCTGGACTGGCTTGACTGGACTGGACGACTGGACTGGCTGGACTGACTTGCGCTGGACTTGGCTTGGCTTCACTGCAGATTCCCAATGTGTGCGGTCCTTGGGCTGCCCGCTTTGCCTCACCCCAGGACAGCTTGATGGTAATTCAGCTCACTGTCCGACGTCCTACGCCAAGTGTCACTGGCGGCCTCGCTGTTCCTCTCTTTCCTTGAGGGGTCCAGTCCAGTGCCTGACTGGGTGTGTTGTCCGGGCCTGGCGTAGGATTTGGTCGATCCACTTCCACTTCCGGATTCTGATGGTGTCTCCGATTGGTCTCTGGTTTGTCCGGCGCCCCATAGCTCCTCCTTGGCAATCTGATGTCAGGCCACGTGATGCGGAGATCCGCCGCAGGAATGGTGTTGGTGAAAGAACCCCTGCAACTTGTGCTCCAGCCCTTTGATGAGTCTCTAGGTCTCCTGAGCCATACAGCAGCACAGGTCTCACGTGGTGTTGAAGTCCTCAGTTTGTGATGAAGATGGACGTTCGCGCTCTCCCAGATGGGCGTGAGGGTGGTGAAAGCAAATCTCTTGCCTTGGTATTCTGCCCTGATGTCATCATCAGTACCTCCTTCTTGTTGACGTATGCTTTCCTAGGTTAGCAGCAATTCTGCAACATGGCGACACATGTAGAAGGGGGCCAAATGGTAGAAGGGTAATTAGGAGGCAAGAAAGCGAAGAGTCCGTCATGGATCCGGTATGCCTAAACGATGAAACACCTCTCATTTGGTAGCAAAGATTTGTTTATCAATAATCGAAAGAAAAAAGAAATGAAAGGAGGAAGGAAGGATGGAAGGAAGGAAGGAAAGAAGAGGAAGGAAGGAAGGGAAGGAAGGAAAGAAGGCAGGAAGGAGAAGGAAGGAAGCAGAAAAGGACAGAAAGAAGGACGGAAGGAAAAGAAAGAAAAGAAAGAAGGAAAGAACAAAGAAAGAAAGAACTAGGAAGGAAGGAGGTACGGAAAGACACCAAGCACAAGACATAAACGAAAGACAAGAATGAATGGAACGGTTAAAGAAGACGAACAAAGCAAGACAAAGGAGTATACTATCTCTGGACGGATAGTTACCAAAAAGACCATCGTATCACAGAGTCGAAGGTCTGTTGAATTGTTCGTTTCCTCTCCCCATGTTGTTTGTTCACACAAGCGGACTTCCCTCTGCTGTGTGTGGTGTGGTGTGATGTTGCTGTGTGAGGGGTGATGTGATGTGTGGGTGTGTGTGTGTTGCTTGTTTTAATTACGTCATTTTCCTGTTCCATTACTTCAGGGTACTTAAAGCCTGTTGTAGAAAAGCAGTATCAATCTCATCATCATCATCTCAGCATCATCATCATCATCGATGGCTGTTCTTGTTCGTGTTGTTAGTGCTGCTGCTGTGGTTGTCATTTCTATTATTTGTTATCCATCATGATATTGCACTATCTTTTTTCAGGTATACCAAAGCCACAATGTTAGCACGGTGAGTAAAAAATAAAAATAAAAAAATAAAAAACGTTAATTTTCTAGCCCCTTGTGTGGTGCTAGTCGCTACTTGTGGGTGGTGGTTGGGTGGTGCGTGGTGGCCTGTGGGTAGTAGGGGTGGGGGAGTAGTAGTCGTCGTAGGTTAGTAGTAGTAGTTAGTAGTAGTAGCACTACTACTACTACTAAACAGTAGTAGTAAAGTACTAGTAGCAGTACTAGCATAGAAGTAGTAGTAGTTGCGGTGGTGGTGGTGTTGGTGGTGGGTGGTGGTGGTGGTGTGGGTGGTGTACGAGAGGGGCCAGTGTAGGCGGAGCTTTAAGTGCACACTGACTGAACGGGACTTAGAAGGAAAGTTGTGCTGTCTGTGGACAGAATGAAATGATGAATCGCTCCGCCAATACTTCCCTGTAGTATTCACATCCATTGTTACATGCAAGCTCACACCTGACTTCCACTGTCTTGTTTGTTTGTTTAGTTTTCCATTTCCTTCCTACACTCTGTACAGAGTCAGTGGGACACTGCATGGAAGAATTGTACACCAGTTTTCTGCAGTTCTGGTGGTTATGTTCCCAGACTTACGTAAGCATTGGTTACCATTTATATTCATTGTGGTCTTTATTTCATGCGATCCCTGAAGCTGCTGATCTGTGTAACTTCTCAAAGTCAAACTCCAAGACATCATACTGGACTGGTTTTTTTTTTTTTTGTTAATTTAAAACCATCATGCCCATACACAAGCCATACTCTGAATAAAGTGTGCTATACATTACCTCCCTTTGTTTATCACACTGGTGTTACCTAATAAATATGTGTGGCCAATTAGAATTTTTTTTTTTTTTTTTTTTTTGTTTTTTTTAAGAAGAACACTGATTCTGCGAGAGTTTCTTCTCTACGGACCAATTAAAAGATGTTGACAGAAGATTGTTTTATAAGCAATGAAGATTTCTTTCAATGAAGATTCTTTTCAGCGAAAAAACGTTCTATGGAATGTTCTGATTTCACAGCCGGGTCACTGTGCACTATCCTTTGTGGAATGAGTTTATCCCAGGCCATGTCAGTTTCAATGTTGTGAGAAACCTTTTACGTGTGTGTGTTTCCAGTTCGCCATTTCTTTCTCTTTTATGTGCGTTTCCTCCGAATTGTCTGATCTGTGTTCCTGTTCCATACATATCATAATCAGCACCAGAACCGTGAGGTTTAAAATGGGGGTGTCGGCGAGGATTTTAAACAAATGTATTGGGTTTTGTAAAAATCATTGATTTGGGTATTGCTTGTTAAAGGTCTACACCTTATGAACGAAATTAGTTTTACACTCAAGGAGGCTGTGTAACCAAGAGATGAGAGATAACTTTGATGATGATGATGATCATCATCATCATCATCATCATTATCTCATTATCATCATCATCACTGTTATTTAAATACATATATAGAGCCCATTTTTCGGTTAGAGGCTGAGCTCTCAGCGCTTTAAAACCCAAGCTTACGTTCACACAGCAGGCTTACTGCCTGAGTAGAGCCAACTGAGATAAAATGTTCAAACTTCCCATGTAAAACAAAACTTACAAAAGTTTGATCTTTGTGGCTCAAAATTCTGTAATTTAAGTTTTCTCTTCATATACTACAGTCTGTATCTCTGACCTTACACCCCCCCACCCCCCCCCCCCCCCCCCCCCCCTCCACACACACACACCTTTCATAAGCTATCCCCATACTTAGATCTGAAACCGAAAGGTAATGATTAAATCAGAGACCTCTGGCAGGAGGACTGGAATACACAGATGGATAACAAGCTGTTTTCAGATCCGTCCAAACTTACCAAGTTCCACGTCTCATCTACCATCTGGCGGTCACAAAAAAGATCGGTTTTACCGCCGACTGCATGCTGGCCATTCGTTTTTAACTCATCCATACCTTTTAAAGAACTGAAGAATCTCCGTGGTGCCATTCCATGTCATGTACCACTCACAATGAAACATATTCTTTTAGAGTGTTGGGGACTTGCATGATGTGAGACATAAACAACTTTACAGCAGACCTCCATGAAAACCTTGTGCAGAGATGTTCCGCCCAGATGTGATCTTTGAATTTCTGACAGGAGATTAACACATTTTTCATCTGATCTGAGATTTTACAGTAGAATGATATTTTTTTTTAACAAGATTTCCCGGTGTGTTTTTAGAAGGTGTATTTTAAAGAGTTGTGTGAATGAATGACATGTGAGTACCTTCGGCGTGGGTGACAGCCCTGATACTGGCCCTTTGCGGTCGGCTGGGCTTAAGCAACAGTACGTACGTACTTACTCAAGGCTTCGGAAAAAGGTACAGTTAGGTCTCGCCGGCACATGCTGCGGCACACCCTGTTTGTTGACTGGATGTAGATAGTTGGAAGTACAGCTGCACCCCCACTTCCAAGTAGTCTGAGAGCAGATTAGGACGCACTTCTCCCACTGATAGGACTATAAATGTCCAGGTGTGGTACAGAGCTCCAGGGTGGACTGCCTTCGAATCGGACGTTGTTCACTCCACCCCACTCCCCCCCCCCCCCCCCCCCCCCCACCCCCACCTTCCCACCCGTCTATCTGGCTCTGTGCATAGCACAACTGTCCTAGGACTGTTACGTACAGGGAAGAAATTCAACAAGTGAACACGAACACTTCACCAGCAGGAATAATAACAGGTCCCCTTAACTGAGCCTGAACACGACCCCTCCCCCCCCCCCCCCCCCCCCCCCCCCCCCGACAAAATGCATCCACGACACTCGTGAGCGGCGCTGCCTAGAAGTACCTTGACACTGTAAGGACTGGTGCCAACAACTGTCACCCGCTCAGAGAAAGACCAGTCTGTTCGAACCGGTCTGGAACACAGATCCACGCTTCACTCTGGTCCTTCTGTTCCAGCTGGTCAGACGATCAGACAAGTGCCCGAGAGAGCGCTTGTGCAAAGGAATTGGAAGAGCGAGACGAGACTGTCCCATGTGTAGATGATAAAATCTTAATCAGTCATCACACATCAGAGAGCATTCTTAGTCCGAACTTACCATTGTTTAAGTGAACGCCTGCTATGAGACAGTCTGTCCAACGTTTTTTCGCCGATTTCGCAACTTTTCCTGTAAGTAAAATGCGTAACTGGGAGAAGAAAAGCAAACAAACGAAACAGCGGTGCAAGAAAAGTAACTCTACCCAGGATCAAGCCATACAAGGATAATGGTTGCCCCATACACTTAAATGTGGTTTCACTCGCTGTATCTCACAAGCGAGAACTTACTGTACAAGATGAAGAGACAGTTACACGAAACAGTTATGAAGTCACTCTCATCTTGAGGCTAGCCTCCTCACTCTATCTCATCATCAAGGAGGAAAATGATTTGTTAATTTGAGTCAGAGTCCAGTGGGTAACAAGGGACTCAGCTTTACAGATTGACAGGTCTGCAGATCTCTCTCTGGGTTTTGCAGGCCTGCTGGTTAGTTCAACTGCCGACGTGACCACGTTGTAGCTTAGAGTCTTTGACCTACGCTTTGACCAGTGTTTGTCGCCGTACCGTCGTCCCAGGGTCTGTTGAGGGGTACAGCACCTGGCCCTGCAGGTGAGTGGGTAGCAATCCAGCTTGATGAGTTCTCACCCATTGCACCTCTGACCTTCGGGGAAAAGTGTTGATGTAATGGTAATGTTGCTTATAGCCCAGGCCCACCGCCGCTAGGGGCCATATCGGGACTGCCACCACCTATCTTGAAATTAGCTGACAAAGTCATTTAAACAATGAAAACAAAACAAACAAAACAAGAAGAACAACCACAACAAACACACAGTCAACACATCTCTGACACGGTTAGTGACAGTTTGTTGACGGAAATCTAAACGACCCCCCCACCCTCCCCCCACCCACCCCCTTCACCCCCCGCCTGGCTTCACCTAGCCAAGCCGGCAAGCGTCTGTGTAGCCTCAGAGCAGGCCGCGGCGCTGCCAGTACTCTCTGAACATGGGCTGCGAAGAAGACGACATTTTGCTTTGCGCTATTTTAATCATTTTGATCACTTGCGTACAACTGAAGCAAACAAATCGAAGATGGTGGGGGTGAGACCATGGATTGCAAGGAAGAGAGCGTTTGGGGCACGCCATTCTGCTTCTCAAAGAATTACAAGAAGAGGAGATGCTGAACGTTTCACCCGCTCAGCTTTAGGGGAATTAGGAGACAGACGTGGAGGGGTGGAAGGTTGAGGTGGGGCCCACGGAAAGTGGGTAGGTGGGGAGGGGACTTGGGAGACAGACGTGTGAGCGTTGGAGACTGTGGTGAGTGGGTGAGTGGGTGGGGAATTGGGAGGACAGACGCATAGGGGGTGAAGGTTGAGGGGAGTGGGTGGGGGAAATGGGAGACAGAGGTGGAAGGGTTACAGGTTGAGGGGTTGGGTGGCAACGATGGATCAAGTGTTTCCGGAGGAGGCACAGCGTGAGGTGAACAGGCGGGAGGAGGTGACGAAGGAAGCACGGGGTGGTTTGCGTTGTGATTGCACGGTGGTGACTGGTGGGGGAAGTGGAAGATCTGTCAGCCACACACATCTTTCGTGCGCGCGCGCGCACTACACACATGAACAGAGACAGAAGAAGAGAGATAATGAACAGACAACAACAACAATTACAACAACAACGATGATGAGATGATGATATTAATGATAATAGTAAAGGTTAAGTCAGTTGTTTGTTTACACTCTGGATTAACGAGACTATACAGCTAATGAAGGACAGTCTGTAGGATAACTGCACTGTGCGCATTATCAGCTATCCGCTGACACACGAAGACGGGGAGATGAACAATACCATTCTCTACGTTCAGTATAGATGCTACAGGGATACTCTCTAGTCTGAAACTACACGGCAAGGCTGCAGTCTCCGCTTCTTTTCATGATGGATCTCAGCGTCAACTAGGCTCAAGTGACACGGACACAGGCAGTGTTGGGTTCGAACAACACTCGCAGAGACATATCCATTATGCGGTATAAAAGCTGACCGCGTGGTGCTCGTCTTTTAATTCCAGCCTATAGCACACACTTTGCTCTGAGTGAAAGCTCACAGGGACTGGGTTGGGGAGGAAGAGTGGGTGAGAACTTCAGCACAGTCAGTTTATGCCTGTACTGGGATTAGAACCCACCAACTGCAAAAACACTGCCTGATGCTCTAACCGCTGCCCCGTGATGGCTGGCTCTTCCTTCTGCTGCTCTTTGTTTCCACATTTCTGGTGATTGATAACAGAACCAGTGTTGTCGTTGTTGTCGTTGTGGTTACTGGTTTCCCATTTCTTCTTTCTTCACAAAGGTTCTCGTGCAATTAATTGCTGCCTTTTTTCATGTATTTTGTTTGATTTGCTTCTATGTATGGATTTTTTTTTCTTGCCCAGATTTTTTTCCTTTATGGAATATCTCACGCGTATTCAAGATAAACTGGAGTACGTTTTTTTATACTTTGCATCTTGCTTTTCTTTTGTTCTAGTAGCGTCCGCACAGGAGGCTTTTTATGACAGCGTCGATTAGATCAGTGTGTGTACGTACGTCAGTTACACCATATCCTTCCCAGCGCGCACATTCTTCAACTCAGAATAATCAGTCCTAATTTACTCCGTCAAACCACTGAGAGCAACTGCAGAATCTATTGGTGAGTCAGAGCGGACTTTCCTGCGTTGCGCTAATTTTTTTTTTTTTTTTTTTTTTTTTTTTTCCGCACTACTTCACCAAGAGGGATTTCAGAAACTCGTCTGCTTCGGCTGCACCTCGTCATGTTTTGCCGCCACGACTTACCTCCCTTCCACACACGTCTCCCTCCCTGTCCGCTTACTGTCACTGTGTCTTCGATTAGTCTGGGAAGTTCACTTCACCTAGCAGCAAAACAGCTCTCTCTCTCTCTCTCTCTCTCTCTCTCTCTCTCTCTCTCTCTCTCTCTCTCTTCATTTTGATACGTATTATTCGTGACATATATTACATTTATGAAACCCCTTCAGGGCTTTGGCCATAATCTGAATCAAGATTCTCTCTCTCTCTCTCTCTCTCTCTCTCTCTCTCTCTCTCTCTCTCTCTCTCTCTCTCTCTCTCAACAAACCAGACATCTTTTCAGGTGTCCGAGCGTGAGGGTTCCCCCCAACCGTCTCATCACCCCCACCCCCCCCCCCCACCCCCCCCCCGTGAGGGAGGGTTTCCCTCCAACCTTCCCCCCCCCCCCCCCCCCCCTTCTTTGTTCCCTCTAATCATCAGTATAGTCCTTGGCAGTGTTGTGGGAAGAGAGCAACAGACAAACAGAATCAGATGGAGAGCCAGAGGAGGAGGAGGAGGAGGTTAGACAATCACACTCAGGCCTTTCAGCGCTATCATTAGACTGAAAAGATAGTCGTGTCACATACATACCTACACAGAGAGAGAGAGAGAGAGAGAGAGAGAGAGAGAGAGAGAGAGAGAGAGAGAGAGAGAGAAGACGGAGAGAGGAGAGAGGGGGGGCGCAAAAGGGGGGGGACAAAAATCCCCTGGGACAAAATAAAAAGAAATCCGCAAAAAAGCAAGAGAGAGAGCGAGAGAGAGAGAGAGAGAGAGGAGAGAAAGAGAGATCCACATGCGAGACCACAAAAAAAAAAGATCCACAAAAGAAGCAACAACACACACACACACACAATCCAGTTCATAATGCACTGTTACACTGTGGACGCTTGAGACATCAACAGTTAAGCCATGCTAAGGCCATTAACCATATTGCTTGATTTATCGCTCCAGATTTCTACACATCCAAAACCGAACTAAAAGACAACCAAAGACATATTCTTAAATGCACACAGAATACATAACCAGCCACAAAAAAAAAAATGTAAGAAAAAAAAAAAGAAAAGAAAGAAAAAAAACAGTAGTAGTACCACATCCTTCTCTCAAACGAACAAAAAAAAAAAAAAAAAAAAAAAAATCGAAAATCAACAAAACACAAACATGTACTTACACAATCACAGTTCCTAGCAAAATGGCTGAATCACTAACTTCCCTAAAAGCGCACAAAATTCGTTCGCGCCGAGCGCGTCAGCTTGTATCATCGCTCCCGTTTGAAAAGAAAGGTTTTGAACAAAGCAAAAAAAAAAAAAGACAACCCATTCTAGTATACATGAAAATCCCATAAAGGCAACGCACACTACTGAATGAACAGGTGATGGTAATGTTGCTTATAGCCCAACTACGTCTAGGATTCTTCTACAAGGTGGTTGAGGGTCTGGTGCCAGCGATCACCCCGATTGACTTCATCACACCCGCAGAAACCCAGGACGACGCATACGCTCCACCAGAGACAAACAGTACGTACCTGACACATGACCCAGTGGAGAACGACATACGAAACAATGATAGGTGTGCTACTGCGTTCCTGAAACACACACCGATCAGTACCGAATTCATACTTCCTAAAGACAATAACTTGAGTGGAACCACCTCGTCCACGTCCACCAAAAGTCAGTCGACGACAGCTTCAAGTCGGCTCTGGCAAAAGCCAGAAGCCGATAATATCATCGCGCTGCGCACCCCCACCGTCGAGCCTATGCTAGAAAATGGATGTTTTATCGACATACTAATCCAGATCCAGATCCAGATCCAGATCCAGCCAAGCCGACCGCAAAGGGACATGAAAAAAGGGCTGTCACCCCCCTCACCCCCCCCCCCCCCCCCCCCACCCCCACCCCCGTTGAAGTCCTAAGAAAACCTCATTCACACAACCCTTTAAAAACACACCTTCTACAAACCGGAGACTTTTGTTAAAAATCTTCCTTCTGTAAAATCATCTTAGATCAGGTGAAAAATGTTCAATCTCTTTCAGAAATTCATAGATCACATTTGGTGGAATATCTCTGAACAAGTTTTTTATTTTTTTTTCAATGGATGGAGTCTGCTGTAAAACGTTTATGTCTCACATCATGTAAGTCCCAACATTCTAAAACAATATGTTTCATTGTGAGTGGCACGTGACATTGAATGCACACACCACGGAGCTTGTTCACCTCTTAAACGGTAAGAATGACCAGCACGTGTACAATCCGCACAGTGTAGACAATCGTACTCCTAGGAACTATGATCAC
>JADBJO010022623.1:5000-12500 GCA_016801955.1 Conus betulinus | reverse complement strand
GCATAATACCTCTGATCATGTTTTTACGCTTATGGCACTGATTCAGAAACAGCTTATAAAATACAGAGAAAACTGTATATTGCTTTTATCGATTTTAGTAAAGCATTTGATACAGTTCATAGAGAGAAACTATGGAAAACTTTACGTGACAATGGTATTAAAGGAAAAAAAATGCCTGGGGAATTGAAAGCATGCGCGCTGTTGTTAAGACTCGTGTTGGGCAGGGGTTGATCTATCTGAAATTTCCTTCTGCCCACATGGCCTTAAGCAAGGTGAAGTATACTCCCCTGTCCTGTTTTCCTTGTTCATTAATGAACTAACTAAAGATGTCATCAGTAATGGTAGACATGGAATTCAGCTGTATCCTGATATTGTAGAACTGTTTATTCTGCTCTTCGCTGACGGATGTAGCATACTTTTCGGATAGTGTCGTAGGTCTGCAGACACAACTAAATATACTATATACAATATGTCTAAGCGCCTAGATCTTACAATTAACCTGACGAAATCTAATATTGTTGTTTACAGAAACGGTGAATGATGAAGAAATGAAGAATATTTCTGAGAAGAAAAGTTAAAAATTGTGATCATGTACAAATATCTAGGAATATATCTAACAACAAAGCTATCTTTTCAGCCTACAATACAAGATCTCGCAGATCGTGCTAAAAAGGGTATTTGTTTTATATGAAACTTCTATGGTCCATTGGAGAACATTCTCCAAAGACATTCTTGAAAATGTTTGATTGTCAGATTCAGCCAATTTTGACGTACGTCTCAGAAATTTGGGGACTGATACAGGATCAAGAGTGCATTGAAAGAGTGCATCTGTCTGCACTGAAAAGGTGTATGGTCATCCAAAGTCTCCAACATTTAGTATATGGAGAAATTGGTAGGTTTCCCATTCTTGTCAACACATATTCTAGATGTGTTAAATTTTGGCTGCGGATGGTATATATGAATGATGATAGGTATCCAAAAAAGGCGGATAAAATGCTTTTGTCCCTGCAGGAGCAAAACTATACCACCTGGGCCAGCAACATTCGTAATGTTTTACATGAATTTGGTTTTGGGTGTCATTTGCGAGGCACAGAGTGTTGGTAGCATTAATTTGTTTATGAGAGAATTCAAACAGAGATTGATCGATTGTTATGAACAGAATTGGCATGCTTCCCTTGCAGTCTCACGAATTTTACAGTGTGTTTATTTGCAATTCAAGAGCACATTGATTTTCAGTCCTTATATGTATCTTGTTAAGAACATGCAAGTTCGAAGAACATTTGCAAGATTTCGAATTGGAATGTCTCTCTGAATTCACATTTCTTACAGCATATAAAGAACAGTGATAATGATAAAATGTGTTCGTTCTGCAGAAACACACCAGAAACTGAATTACATTTTGTTCTTGTGTGTCCGATGTACCATGAAATAAGAAACGAATTCATTCAGTCCAAGTATTTCCATGAGCCATGCATGTTTAAATTCTACCTACTTATGTCAAGTTAAAACGAAGGCATTGTTTTATGGTTATCTAATTTAGTTAACAGAGCCTTAAACTTATGCATGCAGTTTATTCAATCTAAATTATTCTTGTTGTGCCGTTGCTCCAGGCCGGCCGGGAGCCTCACGTTAAAATTTTTTGACTCTCTCTTTGTGTCTCTGTCTCTCCCTGTCTCCGTATCTCTCTCTGTCTCTGTCTCTCTCTCTCTCTCTGTCTGTCTGTCTCTCTCTCTGTCTCTCGCTCTCTCTCTCTCTCTGTCTGTCTGTCTGTCTGTCTGTCTGTCTGTCTGTCTGTCTCTCTCTCTCTCTTGCGTGTAAGTATCAGGACTATTTATCAAAAAATTACAACAGAGTAGCTTCGCTCTGGGCATTAGTGTCTAGGTCTGTGCTGCAGGGCGCTAGTGACTCCGCTTAGTTCATCGTCCTAGAGATTGAAAAAAAACCCCACCAAACCCTGAATTAATGATGAACAGGGACATGCGACGAATGTTACATTATAAACGCCACATGGCTCGCTCCAGCACCAATCCCGCTGGTGTTTTTAATCAACTAAAAACTGCGTAAATCAAAAAGTAAAAAAGAACACAAACAGATCTCTCTCTCTCTCTCTCTCTGTCTCTGTCTGTCTGTCTGTCTGTCTGTCTGTCTGTCTGTCTGTCTCTCTCTCTCTCTCTCTCTCTCTCTCTCTCTCTCTCTCTCTCTCTCTCTCTCTCTCTCTCTCTCTCTTGTGTAACAATCAGGACTGGTGACCGACAACGCAGTGTCAATCTGGAAATCGCAGGTGAAGGCACCAACGCCGTCGTCGTCCTGCGACTGAAGCCAACCGTCCCGTTCACAACAACAATGGCGGATCCTGTCTTGAACCGGGAAACGCAAATTCGTTATTATAGAAAGACACCGCCCAGCATGTGGGTTTTTCTGCCCCGACCGGCTCCTACCCAGAGTTGAGTTTGCTGCGGACTCAGTTGGGAAGACTGGGACCACACAGTCGAGTTTCATCACACTAAATGGATGCGTTTCTGAGAGTGTTGCTCAAATTTCCTGACCAACACTGCAGGTGCCTGTATCTCTCGGGCCTGGTTGACGCCGGGATATATTATGAAAGGAAGGTAGAGTACAGCCCTGTCATGTAGTCTCAGACCGAAATGGAAATCCGTAGCATCATCTTAATCATCCTCATTCTCATCGATCAGCATTAAAAAAAGAAAAAAAAATGTCTCAAGTTCTGTGGGCCTTCATGCCCTGCTCTCATGGTGACCTCAATTTCGATGTCCTCTCCACGTCTGTGGCCTTGGTTTGGTTCCGTCGGGGTCACCGGTATCGGCGACTCCATGGGGGCTGTCGTTGGACGGACGTAGTGGCGCCCTCCGGAGGGAGAGCTCACTCACGCCGGCTCCGCGACTAAGCAATTATTGTCGTCAGTAGGGGGCTTAGTAGGTGGTGTCCTGCGTATCTTAGATCAGAACAGGCGCCACTGAACACCACCGAAGTGACTCGGCAGCAGTGCAGTGTCTCCTCCGGTGAGTTGCCTCTTGACGACTGACATTGACTGCTCCCTGTGGCGTGGGTGCACTGCCTCTGAGGTGGCCCAGAGGTTTGGACAGAAAAAAAAAACAAAAAAAAACCCTGCACACATCGACAACGAATCTGACACGTCTGATGGTCAAGACGATCCTCTCTACCTTTGTTGCCTTGTCAGTCTGAGTGTGACGTCATTAATCAGGAAATTCAGCACTCCGTCATCGACACACAGCCTCGAGCATTCAATAGACAGAAAAGTGGCAGGTTTTGATACGGGAGTGGCGAAGGGTTATGCCGCCACTTTTTACTGACAGAGGGGGTACAGACACGGTTTTGAGAGACAAGAACAGAAACTCGGCATTCAGAAAGATCGTGCTTCATCAGGCAGATGATGTGTGGGTGTGTTTGATGTGCGAGTCGGATGACATTGTTTGTAGAGTACTCCTGTGATCCATTTTCTTCAGATGACAGTGTGTTTTGGTACGTGAAGCAGGAACACAGAATTGTCAAGCAGAAGAACGGTGTCCAAACTAGCCCACCTGCCGAAAGGAAGGACGTGTGCCAGCAATGCACAACGCGCTGAGAGTAAAGCACGTGCTCTACGGCAGTTGCACGTTCTCCTCGGCCTGATCCAGTTCTACCTGGGATGACAGCCCCCACACTGACCGGATTATTCAGATATATCAGAGACATTTTGTCGTTCACGACTTAATCATGTCATGTGAAAAAACAAAAAGCATTGCTGTGTTGCCCATGTCCACGAGACTGTCGCGTTTTTGTCAATGTGCATCGCGTCGATTTGCCTAAATGGGCTGTACAGCTTACCAGCAATAAATTTTCCTTCTCTCTCTCTCTCTCTCTCTCTCTCTCTCTCTCTCTCTCTCCTCTCTCTCTCTCTCTCTCTCTCACTCTCTCTCTCTTCTTAATTTCCCCAAATTGGAAGCATTTTTATCATACGTATATCACGTAACACCTGCTTGACTGCAAGCAACAGAAACATAGACCAGATCAGAAAAAAAAAAAAAAAAACACACATCAGCATTACCAAAGATGGGTATAGCTAACGTGATAGCGCGCGCGCGCACACACACACACACACACACACACACACACACACACACACACACACACACACACACGCACACACGAAAGAGAGAGAGAATAGAGCGAGAGAGAAATACAGAGAGACAGAGAGAGATCATTACTCTTACCGAGAATGATGAAGCTGTGTACCTATCTGCCTCCGTAATCCACCACCAGCGCTCACCCCAACTGTGAAACATTAATCCACCGTCACAAAATTATTGACTGACAGCGATGCTACACCCTTCCATCACCGCCCCCAACCCTACACCCTCTCACCAGCTCCACTTCACCATCCTCACCCAAACTGTTTCTCTCTCTCTCTCTCTCTCTCTCTCTCTCTCTCTCTCTCTCTCTGGACCCCATTTAATACGTTATTGATTTTCTTGTTTCTATTCCTCTCCTCTGTCTTTCTGTTACGAAAACGTCCTCTCTCTCCCACCTTTTGTCTGTCTGTCTGTCTGTCTGTCTGTCTGTATGTCTGTCCTGTCTGTCTGTCTGTCTCTCTTCTCTCCTCTCTCTCTCGCTCTCCCCTCTCTCTCTCTGTGGACACCATATATTTACGTCATTGATTTTCTCCCACTCCGCTTATTCTCTCTTCTCCCTTCCTCTCTCGCCTGTTACGAAACGCCTCTCTCTCTCTCTCTCTCTCTCCTCTCTCTCTCTCTCTCTCTGTCTCAGTCTCTCTCTCTCTCTCTCTCGTCTCTCTCTCATTCTCTCTCTCTCTCTCTTCTCTCTCCCTCTCTCTCTCTCTCTCTCTCTCTCTCTCTCTCTCTCTCTCTCTCTCTCTCTCTCTCTCTCTCTGTGCGACCTCAGCGTCAATCAAGCTTTTGTTCGTGCAAATCACATTTCAGTTCTTTCCATTATTTTGTGATACTTTAAAGGACAGAGAGGGTACTATGCCAGTTCTTCCCATTATGTTGTGATACTGTAAAGGACAGGAGAGGGTACTATTTCAGTTCTTCCCATAATGTTGTGATACTACAAAGGACAGAGGAGGTACTATGTCAGTTCTTCTTCCCATTGTTGTGTGATACTGTAAACGACAGAGGGGTACTATTTCAATTCTTCCCATTATGTTGTGATCACTATAAAGGACAGAGGGGGTACTATTTCAATTCTTCCCATTATGTAGTAATTGTGTAAAGGACAGAGGGGTACTATTTCAATTCTTCCATTATGTTGTGATACTGTAAAGGACAGAGAGGGTACTATTTCAATTCTCCCATTATGTTGCGATACTACAAAGGACAATGGGGGTACTATTTCAATTCTTCCCATTATGTTGTGATTGTATAAAGGACAGAGAGGGTACTATTTCAATTCTTCCCATTATGTTGCGATACTATAAAGGACAATGGGGGTACTATATCAATTTTTCCATTATGTTGTGATTGTACAAAGGACAGATCGGTACTATTTCAATTCTTCCCATTATGTTGTGATTGTATAAAGGACAGAGGGGGTACTATATCAATTCTTCCCATTATGTTGTGATTGTATAAAGGACAGAGAGGGTACTATTTCAATTCTTCCCATTATGTTGTGATTGTATAAAGGACAGAGGGGGTACTATTTCAATTCTTCCCATTATGTTACGACACTATAAAGGACAGAGAGGGTACTATTTCAATTCTTCCATTATGTTGCGATACTATAAAGGACAGAGGGGGTACTATATCAATTCTTCCCATTATGTTGTGATTGTATAAAGGACAGAGAGGGTACTGTTTCAATTCTTCCCATTATGTTGTGATTGTATAAAGGACAGAGGGGTTACTATATCAATTCTTCCCATTATGTTGTGATTGTATAAAGGACAGAGAGGGTACTATTTCAATTCTTCCCATTATGTTGTGATTGTATAAAGGACAGAGGGGGTACTATTTCAATTCTTCCATTATGTTGTGACACTATAAAGGACAGAGAGGGTACTATTTCAATTCTTCCCATTATGTTGCGATACTATAAAGGACAATGGGGGGGTACTATTTCAATTTTTCCCATTATGTTGTGATTGTATAAAGGACAGAGAGGGTACTATTTCAATTCTTCCCATTATGTTGCGATACTATAAAGGACAGAGATGGTACTATTTCAATTCTTCCCATTATGTTGCGATACTATAAAGGACAGAGAGGGTACTATTTCAATTCTTCCCATTATGTTGTGATACTATAAAGGACAAAGACGGTGCTCTGGCCGGTGCTTTGGCAAACCAGACGTATATATGAAACCATGTCGTTGTCTCCTTTGTTCTTAAGAGCACTTTAAGACTGGCTTGTGGCAGTCTTTCCAGCTTTCATGCCTAAAAGGTCCAGTGAGAGAAAACGGCCACCGTGTCGCCTTCATCATCCTTCATTGCCCAAACGGACGGCGTATTGTTAGCCTTGGTAGGCTTGCTCAAGATGTTGATGTCCTGGGGCAGTTCACTGCTCAGGTGTGGTGATGTGGAGGCAGAAGACCGGACTGGGACTTTCGAGGTCAAAGACTGCAAAGCAGACCAGCCTGACCACTGGTGGACGACTGTAGGGCATGGACTCTGTGATGCCTCAGACAGCGGGGCAGACAACTCACCCTCCTGGGTCTCACAAGCATCTTCTGTCGTTCTTTCCCTGTCCTTTATTGGATTAATGCATTAATTTTCCAAGGCTTCCAAACGATATGGCAACGGGCCAGTTGTTTGGTTTCTTTGTTTGAGTAATTCATTTGCTTGTTTCGGTCTTTTTTTCCCTTGTGTGTTTGTCCTTCGTGGTTATAACTATCCTTAACAGGTCTTTGATGTGACAAAAGAAACACATGCATAATGCTCATTAATGGATAATGACGATGAGGATGATTACAATCATTATTATGATGATCATATTGTCTTATGCGTTTTGTAGTCCGTATTTATAACTTGTGTTTTGTTTTGAAATAAAACATGGTTCATTAAAAAAAAATTTGTAAAAAAAGTGACATCTGAACTTCGAAACTGGACTTTGACCTATGAACAAAACAAAACAAAACAAAATCTTCTCTCCTTGTCGGACTTAGTGAACACTATGCAATCGATGATATAATAATCTAGCAGTACGTTGATAATATTTTCGAGAGTGTAGGAGGAACGTAGTGAACAATTTACTGCGCTTCAGAGTGAAGTGTCGAGACAAGGAGAGGAAGGGGGGGGGGGGGGGGGGGGGGGGGGGGGGGGGGGGGGGGAGGAATTGTCGGTCAAAAGAACCAGGATTTCATGAAGTGAACTCTGAACGGGTGAGCTAAGGGGAAACTTTCAAAATGAAACCAGACGTTTTGAAAGCCGTTCGAAAAGTGGGAATCTAATTATTCATGGCATCAATCGAGCGCCGAATGAACCTGCGGAAGACTGTGAGGCTGTTATACAAGACTTTTTGTCGA
>JADBJO010022622.1:0-27653 GCA_016801955.1 Conus betulinus | reverse complement strand
CAACTCCCGCTTCCTGCCCACCACCGGCCGTTTCCCTCTCTTTGAGATACATTACCTCAACTACATACACAATGCATTCGCGCGCGAATCGACGACGAACCCTAACACCGACACGCATACCGCACCCAACATCACCACAACAATACAAACACAACAACACACCACCACACACAACACGACACCCACACACCACACCCCATTATATATATATGATATTATAGCTATCTATTATAATGTAATTAACACACACATGCCCGCGCTTTGTGCTACGAACCTCAGTTGCGTTCGAGCCTCCCTTCTCACACACACACACACACACACACCCCAAAAAACACACAACACACCCACACCACACCACACACACACACACACAGGCACACACAAACGAACACAACGTTTCTGTCTCTTATTTTATAAATACACAGTGTCTTTTGCTCGTTTTCGTCAAATCCAAAGATACAAATGGACGGAAGTGAACAGTGACCCCTCTCCTTCCACTGATCCGTCCTAAATTATTTGTTTTCCCAGCATGTATCACACTTTATGCGTAAGGCTGAAAATTAAATGCTTTATCATGTATGTTTGAAAAAAAAATCGATATCCTTATTCGCATTTTACTAATGGCAGCAACCAGCCAAACGAGCAGAGAGAAAGGAAGAGGCGAGGGATTTGGAGTGGAGAGATGCAGAGAGAGGAGATGAGAGAGAGCGAGAGGAGAGAGAGAGAGCGAGGAGCTAGAGAGAGATGGAGGGAGGGAGGGGGGAAATAAAGATAGCCAGCATATATGTTTTAAGGGAACAAAAAGTAACCTGAGAGGATTTGCTGATATTCGAAATCGATTCCAGGTTTCAACTATTTTCCTTTTCACGTGATTGACCTACCATCCTGCTGTTAAGTTCGTTAAGCTGCCTATTACAATGCGTACGATGAAGTTCAAACTTTCCATATCACATTAATAATAAACACATGGCCACCAACAATTTGGGAAATCTGGACATAGGAACCCAGGAAATGAAGAACGTTTGAGGTTGGGGCTGAAAAGAGGCACTTTGGTTTGAAACTGAAACGCGATTTATAGACCACTTCGTTCCTCAAATTTGAGAATGCAGGGTTGAAAAAGAAAAAATACATGTTTCCACAGCAATATAACTGCCTGAATATCACAAACATCTTTAGACTTAATTCTGCATTACTTTTTTTAGCTTCTGTCTAGGACTAAGGAGAAATCTTAAAGTTGACTGAGTTGATGTGTTAGGTTCAGGCTTAAACACACAAGGCTATCCTCTCTCTGTACTCACACACACGTATGTGCACTCATGCACACGCCAAACTTGGTGAGACCTGACCCTCCTTTAAACATCAATAAAAATAAAAACAACCATTGCATAGAAAGCTGCAAGTGCCAAGACCAGGAGGCCAATGTAGAATAGGACCTAAACTTTACACTTTGATAAACGCGTAACATAAGTACTGTTGTACTGAATACTTGCAATGGGTTTTGTACAGTACACTGCTTTATCTGATACTTGATACCCTTTGCAAGTAACCTTTATCACATCTAGCAGGAATTTTAGAAAGAAAGAGGGGGGTAGTTACTGCCAAGGACATTGACAAAACAAAGCACAGGACAAGACACGTATTTCGACCTCTTGGGTCTTCTTCAAGCAGCAAAAAAAAAAAAAAAGGAATTTCATTTGACATTTAGGACAGTACAAACAAAGAATGAAGAGAGACTTATCTGATGTCCATGTGGAGAATGGCCACCAGAAGGAAATGTCATCAGAAAAGTTTTCTCTTCGTTCTTTGCACTGTCCTAAATGTTAAATGCGATCTATGTTTTTGCTTGAAGAAGACCCAGGAGGTCAAAATGCATCGTGTCTTGTCCTGTGTTTGTGCAATGTCTTTGGCACACTGGGCTTTGCGCTTCTTGATCGAAAGATTAGCACACGTAGCTACAATATGTTAAGCTTACTCTTTTAAAAAGCATGTTGAGAATATTGTTCTTAAATAATGCAATAAAAAGCCTATCTGCCATGGAAGCAATGACAGCCAAAGGCACTGAAAACAGCGCCATATCTCCAACTGTGTGTGTTCACGCTCTTGTACTCATTGCCATTGATTTTATGGATTAGGGTTTTACAAACACTGTCCAACAGCAAGCTTCTCAAATTAGAAAAAAAAATCAAAATAAAGCAATGAGATTGATGCTGGGAACCACAAAGAACACACCAGTTCAAACTATGCGATACCTGCTCGACCTTCCTTCAAACGCAGACAGGACTCAAGCTAGAACAGAATGAAGGCATATATTTCAGAGCACTTGAAAATCTCCAACAAACCTGTTTCATGCGGCGGTCAAAGAAAACAAAAGGCATTCGGCTAGGACGTGGGAAAATCATAGACGTGACAGGCAGAAGACAGCAAACAGCTGTGCGCCAGACAGCAGAACTCAAAGAAGCGAGGGAATGGGAAAAGTATCCAGACCACTTTGAAACACCTCTACCAAAATTGCCATCGCTCCAGAATTCGGAAAACATTGTCGAGAATGGCCGAAGCGCAAAGCCAACGCAGAAATGCAGATGCAGGTAGAAGACCTGTGCACAAAAGATAATATTATGATATACACACTGACGGTTCTGTCACCAAAGGTAAGTCAGGCTGGGGATACATAGTGAAGCAAAGTGGGGCGAACTATCCCAGGAAGACAATGGTGCACACAGTTTAAACAATTAAAGGTAGAAGCAGTGACACACTGGAATGGGAAGCCCTGCTTGGAATGAACTAATGCGCAGCCTTCCATTGGAGAGACTCATATGGATGTACTGCCCTGGACATGCTGGAGTTAAAGGAAACGAGAGAGCAGACACACTGGTTGGCGAGGCAATAATAAGAATGGATTACAGCTTGGCCGATCAAACTCATGTCAACTGAGATAAGAACGTTGAATCTCTCAGGGCCTCAGCGCAAACTGTAGACGTGTGTGCCCTGGTGTGTGATCATCAGTGGGGTGATACCACCGCATTAATTAGACAGTCCACGGACAGGAGTTGTGCAAGCCTTTGGTGTGTGTGTGTGTGTGAGGAATGAGAGTGAGTGAGTGTGTGTGTGTGTGTGTGTGTGTGTGTGTGTGTGTGTGTGGTGTGTTTGTGTGTGTGTGTGTGTGTGGGAGAGAGAGAGAGAGGAGAAGAAGGAGAGAGTGTGCGGGGGTGCGGGGGGGGGGGGGGGGGGGAGGGGGGGAGGGGGTAGAGTACGCACATACGTACACGCCCACATACAAAGACAAACAAATATACACACATATATATGTACACATACATATGCAGATATGAATTTAGGCTCACACAAACCCACAAAATTACATGCAAAATCGTACTTCTGCACACGCACACAATACGCGCACCATACATGCACACACAACACACACACACACTGACACACACACACACAACACACACACACACACACACACACACACACACACACACACACACACATGCGTGCGTGCGCGCGTTTGCGTACACATACACACACAAGCGTGCACGCGCGCATGTGCACACACGCACATGCACGTTCACATACACCACAACCACGCATGCGCGCGCGCGCGCGCGCACACACACACACACACACACACACACACACACACCACACACATACACACACACACACACACAACACACACAATCACACACACACACTGCGTGGCTGCGCACACACAACATGGGCCCCCGTGCCCACACATTCATTCAAACACAATGTGTGCATTCACACTACACTCACATAAAAAAAAGAAAGACAACCAAGGTTAGGTAGACCACTCTAGGTTTAGTCAGCGCAGTTAGGACTAATGCGTAATAGGTAAGACATCTTCTAAGTCGTAGCCACGAGACCCTCTTTTCCAGTGATCTCATCTTAGTTGTTAATCCATATATCCATCAGCTTCAAAATCATGCGCTAGTGTGGTCTCAAAAACTCAGCGGATGTGGTGTAGCGTATATGGATGACTGGTCCGCGCGCCCGTGACGCCCTCCTTGATGAAACCCATAGTGAAGCTTTTTATCTGCTTCCATTATCGCTAAGGTTTTTTAAAGTAAAATGTACTGCAATTTTTTTTTTCTTTTTTCTTCATGTCACTGTCGAGAATAGCTTCTCATAAAATGCAAACAATATTACTACCCTCAGTGCGTAAATTAAAAAAAAGCCGCGTTATGAGCTCTTCAACCATGGCTGATCAACACGTAATTTTAAATATCATGATCATATTAAAGCACATGTTGATCTTAACTATCCAATAACAGCATGCTCCAACCCCCACCAGACATGTCCAGTTAGTTTTGTTCATTACTTAAATGGGTACAGTTAAGGGCTAGGCTTTGATGTTCTGCATTTGTATGTGTACATCTTTTTACCTTTCATATTTCTCCACACCTGTCCAAAAGTAATGAAGAAATCAGTAATCTTCTTAAGGCTTGGGTAAAAACTTAAACCTGTGCGGAAAGATTTTTTAATACTTCTTTTTTTGATAAACTATGCTTCCTGTGAAACTTTTTTTTTTTTTGTGCTGTCCCAGCACCCCTGCGCCACCTCAAGAGGCAGTGTAACCCACGCCGCTCATTTCCGACATCCCGTCCACAGCCACAGCCCGGTCCGTCCCCCGCCGCAGCCCCGGCAACCCGGCAATCCACAGGGAACAGTCAATGTTTCAAGTCGTCAAGAGGCAACCCACCGGAGGAGACACTGTACTGCTGCTGCAGAGTCACTTCGGTGGTGGTTCAGTGGCGCCTGTGTTCTGATCAACATAAGGACACACGCATACTAAGCCACCACCTACTAAGCCCCCCCCCCCCCCCCCCCCCACGACATAATTGCTTTTAGTCGCGATGTCGGCGTGATTGAACTCCTCTCTCCGGAGGGCGCGCCCACCACGTTCCGTTCCAACGACAGCCCCCATGGACCTCGCCGATACCGGTGACACCGACGTAACCAAACCAAGACCAAAGACGTGGAGAAGGACATCGAAGATGAGGTCACCATGAGAGCAGGGCATGAAGGGCCACAGAATTTGAGAATTTTCTTTTTATGCTGATCGATGGGAAATGAAGATGATTAAGATGATGCTAACGGATTTCCATTTCGGTCTGAGACTACATGATCAAGGGCTGTACTATACTCCGCTTCCTTTCATAATATATCCCGGCCGTCCCACTGCGTCAACCAGGCCCGAGAGTTGGTCATGAAATTTGAGCAACACTCTCAAAAACGCATCCATTAAGTGGATGAAACTCGACTGTGGAGGTCCCAGTGGGGGTATTCTCAACTGAGGTCCCGCAGCAAAACTCAACTCTGGGTAGGAGCCAGTCGGGGCAGAAAAACCCACAATGACTCTGACTGGGATTCGAACCCAACTGACCTCCCAGCGGGGGTCTCCGCAGCCGCTAACCACTTCGCCACGGCGGCTGGTACCAATGGTCGGAAAGATTGTACATCATATTTCAGTATCATTCAACAGACAGACTACTCCCAAAGTCCTGTTCCAATCACACAGTGTCGACGATGATAGAAACCCTCCCCTTCACTCGCCCTGCCTGGTATCACTTCATGTGGAGACTGATGGATGGTGAGATTAACGTCCAGCTAGCCTAAAGTCTCCAAAGGAACACAATGTACCCAGACAGATATCTGGTGAAGGGGTCTTGGATTCCGTGACTGAAACGCATCCAGGTTTGGTGGCTAGCCTCCAGTAATCAACCATCCCCACCCCCTCGAAACACCCCAATCACTGGCCCAAACATATCTCACTCGCCCTCTCCTGCCTGAGAGCCCTGCCCTCCCTCAATGGACCAAAACTGTCTCCCTGCCCCTCCTTCCCTCCGGATCCCCTACCACTCTACTGTTCCACTACCTCCCGCTCCCCTACCCCATTCTGATTCCCTGGGTACCCTCACTGTCCCACAGCCGGGATCCCATCCCCTACCACTCGATGTTACCACTGCCACGAATCTCCAAGTAACCCTGAAAATGTGTCACCACCCGAATCCCCCTTACTCCCCTCCCCCTAATGCTCCCCTACCTCCCCCGCCCCACCGTTCACGTTCACCAACCTGACACTCACTATCCCTACACCTCACCAGTTCCACCTGCCGGCACGCCTCGCATCCCCGAATACTGTCAAATCCCCCTCATGTAGCACAAGTGATCCCTTACCATGGATCAATGCGCCCTGCTTCCCCGACCTCACGTCCCACCTGCCTCCCCTCCCCTCCCCTCATGATCCACTCCGCCCCCCCCCGTTCACACTGCCCACCATGCTCCCCTATACCCATCAACTCCTTACTACCATCCCCGCGCACTGTCCCAGCCGGCATCCCTCGCCCCTCCCCTCTGTCCCCGGTCCCCTATCACTTGTCCAACCCTGTTCCTCTCCCTAACCATAACTGGGAACACACGTGGACCCTCTCCCTCACCCCCTGCTCCCCTACCCCTCACTGTCAAACCATGCCTCCCCCCGCCCCTCCCCTCAATGTCCCACCCTGCCTCCCACCCCCCTCTCCATCCCCCCTCCGGATCCCACACCACCATAACATTGTCCACCAGTGCCATATCCCCTCACCACCCTCCTATCCCCTCCCTCACGTGCACCCTGCCTCCTCTCCCCTCAACCTCAAGCCCCAACCCTGCTCCCTTCCCATCCCCCGCACGTCCACCCTGCACCCCTTACCCTCCCCTACGCTCCCCCTTCCCTCACTGTCCCACCTGACCATCCATCTCCCTCCCCATCAGCTCCCTTTCTCTCACGTCCCCCCGGCCTCCCTTCCCTCCACCTCCTGCTCCCCCTGCACCACTCAATGGTCCCACCCCTGCTCCCCCTCCCCTCCTGACCCCGCTCCCCTCCCCTCACTGTCGCCACCGGTCTCCCTTCACCTCACCCTCATGATCACCTCATCATGTCCCAACCTTGCCTTCATCTCCCCTCCCCCGCCTGATCCTTTTCCACTGTAACACCCTGCATTCCCTCTCCCCTCCCCCTCCTGCCTCCCCTCCCCGACTCGCCATCCTTTCTTCCCCAAGGGCAGGCAACCCGTGGGTGCTGTTCAAGGGAGGGCCTGTCAAAAAAAGGTTAGGCAATGCGGGGGTGACTGTCGCACTGTCCGCCCGTCGAGCTGCACACACCCCCCCCCATCCATACCTCCAAACCCTCTTTATCCCGCACTCTCTGAGCAGCAGAATGCGCCGTCACTTGCCCCACCCTCCACGCCCTCCTCAGGGACAGTACAAGCAAACCCATGCTGTCTCCATACCGTCGAGAGTTGTCTTACCCTCTCTGACCCCCCCCCCCTCCCCCCCCCCACCCCTCGGAACATTATGGCTGCCTGGAAGATAGACCGTTCCCTGCGCAGTCTTTCCCACTCTCACCCAGGGTTCTTTTTATGTTTCTTGTTTTCTTGGAACCGTGAAGGATCACTCACAACCAACTAATTATCCACACAACTATGGCGCACATGAATATGTGCGGTCGGTAGGTAATGCAACTAGAGTGGGCCAAATAAAAAAAGTCCAAAATGGACAGCATGACCTAAAGATAATCAGAAACAATATATGATAATAATCATTAAAAGAATAGGACCAGAATGACTAAATGAGAATAAGATACCCATCATGATAAAAATAATAATGATACACACATACCTCACACCCTCACACTCTTCATCATCATGAGCACTTATGTGATAATAATAAAACAAGCTGAAGTGATAGTGCTAAGAACACAACGATAATGATGCGATAAGACACAACAATAAGATTTATCAAAATAATTTAAAGAGCTTGACAAAGCTCGCAACAAGCGACCACACGCCCGCAAACTCACCTGGGGATAGTGCCGACGAGAGAGCCTGCCAGCCACGTGAACAACAGTCAAACTTAACTGTCGAACAATCCATCACCTTCCCCGATTTCCTTCATTCTTCAGTTTCTCACGCGGGGTTGCGGCTACGTGTAAAGCGTACCCATATCAATGGTCAAACGCCCTTCTCGCAAGTGGTGAGGAATTTTACGTGTGTGCACGGATGTCATGTATGCGGTCAACCATGGAACTGGTTTATAGCTCATCGACGGACCTTTGGGAAAATGGAGTCAGAACCAACTTAACCATGCGGGCAAACTCCCCCGTACCGAAACTGCCCGAGCAGAGTTCGAAGCGGCGACCCCGGATCAACAAGTTTACGAGTCCGAGCCCTACCCAAAACTGCAGATATTCCAGACCCAGTATCTTACGAACGAAGATACAGTAGGTGTTTGTGTGCGAGTGTTCCTATTTTGGTTGTATGTAGGACAGTACAAGTAGAAAGCTAAGGGTGTGTTTGTCATCGGAATTCCCTTTTTTATAACTCTATTTTACCATGATTTAAATGGATGCGTTTCCAAACGGCTTACACACAAGGATGTCTGTTGCCCCATGCTCTGTTGGATCTTTTTTCTGTACTCCATTGGGTAGAATTATATTGATTTAAAAGGCTGGGCATAAAAGGAGGCTGCCGAATAGACAGCCAGAACCCCATGCCTTACATCCCCAATAGTGCACGCCTGGGGAGGAAACCTAAAATGCAGGCTTCCCATCTTATTGACACAAACAAACAAGCCTTCTTCCAGCATCAACACACAACACACCACCACACACATCCAAACACACACAACACACACACACACCACACAACATCACACACACACACACACCACACACGACGTTAACCACTTCGCACGGCGGAGTGTTAGCCCGGATGAAGCCAACACAACACACACCACACACCACACTCACAAACCACACACACAGCCCACACACAGCAGAACGCACGCCACGCAAGCACAACACGCCACGCACGAACGAACAACACATCAACATACCCCCAACACACACACACAGAACACAATGTTATCTCTATCTCCAGCACTTTTTCATTAAGATTTCATCTGGTGTGAAGTCTATATGTAGACCTACAGACAGCAAAATGTACATACCAGGGATGTTTCCGAAGCAAATATACTAGTCTGAAGATACTTATCAGATGAGAACGGATAACAGCAGATACCAGTTCACTGCCAAATTGCGGGGGCGGGGGGGGGGGGGGGGGGGGGGGGGGAGGGAGGGGGGGAGTGTAACAGTTGACACTGGATCCACTTTCAATGAGTCTGTTATCAAAGAAAACAATACAAAAAGAGCTAGAAGGTTACGGGAAACACAATGCGGTATCATCACCCGGGGGGGGGGGGGGGAAATAGTAAGATAAAGTTCTGTAAAAAAGAAAGCCAAATGAAATCTCCCAAAATATGACCAGGCAATGAAACCCAACATTACATTACAGTCAAGAACAAATGTTCCACTGACCGAAAATACAGAATGTAAAACAATTGTTTGGTTCGGATGTGATCTTCATGTGTTCTCCTACAATCAGACAAACCAGTGTGTTTAACTGGCGGGGATATGTATATATATATATGGACAATTCTGATGTGGCATTCTGCCAGGGCGACAGCCATTTTCCTTCCCTCTGATGCAACAATGACAGGGGAACCAAGCAGAACAAGGTGTAACATCCAAGTTTCAACCTGTCAACCTTTCAAAGAAGTGTAAACGTTCCAGATGATGCGGTTGTTGCCATCTTATGGTCCTCCAAAGCTGACAGCGAATCCGACAGAACCAGACAGTCCACTCTTCATAGATTGTGGCCATTATCCTCAACGCCAGAACCAGAAGTCCCTCTTCCGTAAGATTGTAAGATTATCCGCAGCGCCAGAAAACAGTAAGTCCCTCTTCGTAGATTATTGTGCCGGCTGCACACCGCCATTCGTATTTTACCCATTCCTACCTTTTAAAGAGTGAAGAAGCTCCGTGGTGCATTCCATGTCCATGTGCCACTCACAATGAAACATATTCTTTTAGAGTGTTGGGAATTGCATGATGTGAGACACAAACATTTTACAGCAGATTCCATGAAAACCTGTTCAGAGATGTTCCCGCCTGACGCGATATTTGAGTTCTTGAAAGATTAACATTTTTGATCAGATCTGCGATTTTACAGTGGAAAGATTCATCTCGATAGATCCCCGTCTCGGTAGATCGGGGTCGGATGGGCTGAAGGCACATTATCTTATCTTTCTTATCTTAGCTGCGTTTTGGGTGTTCTCATGAGCGGAGAGAGTGATGTGCTGTCTTGACTTTTCGTGTCCTTTTGTTAGTCTGCATTGGGATAAGTGTTAGCTTTTTTATGCTTCTGATTTGCACTCTTCAGGGGGAAAAAAATCCCAGGAATGTTAGGAAGTATGGCTGTCTGAAATATGTTCGGTTTTCAGAGAGTTATCGTTCATGAATTCTCGGTCTGGCAGACTTTTTTCTACGTGCATTTCACTTGAAAAGAACAATCAAGAAATGAGAAATTTTAACAATGAAAAGCTGGCATTGTATTTGTACACAGTGGACCTACACATGGTTTCTCTTCAGTCTCGTTTATTTGTTTTGTCATTCAGTCACAGTAAGCATATCAAAAAATGGCCATCTTATGACCACACAGCACTTGCCTGAATAACAGTCACAAACGTTGACCAAATAAAAAACTAACCTAGTGTTGTAAAATAGAATATTAAATAAAGTGGTTTATCACCTTCACAGAAAAAAATGTTTCTATTTTCTACAAGTTGTGATTTCCCCATATCAAAACAGCTGTAACGAACTTTAAGGGTTGTACCCCTTTAAAAAAAAAAATAAATGGACGGATGATCCTGGAGTGTATACATTCATAGAATTTAACGTGGGTCAGCTCTGTATGCGAAGAATATATATCAGATTCAAATTGAATCGACTGCGAATTTCGGTATAGATGCAATGAATCTCTGAATTCGGTGACTGCTAGGTGAATTAATGGATACGAAAAAGTGTTAATTCTAACAAGACTTGTTCGTCAGTCAATCAATGAAATAAAGTAGTGTGATGGATTCGCTATAATAGACAATGTGAGACATACAAAGCAACAAATGCTGTTATTTACGCACAGTACAATTACATTCTTTCATCAGCAAAGAATTTAACGCGCTGAATATGTTACAGCAAAATACTCTCTCAAAACTAACACTTTGCACTCTACCTACAAATAAACTACCTATCGCCCATAATACCTCAAGGGACCATTCCCATGCATTCTCCACACAAACCAACCCATTTGTGATCACCCTATCCCTCAGACTTTCTTGGGTTTGCTGACTCTGAGGGCTGTTGCCAGCCCCACAGTTAAAAGCACTGTGGCCAGCTGCAGTGTTCCGTGCCCAGTCTGTACACCTTCAGCACACTCTCGATGTTGGGATCACTATCATAGTGCCTGCACGATGATGTATTAGACACTTCCAACAAACAAACTGCCACTCAGGCTGCAAATAAAACGTGGAAGCTCAGGAAACTTGGACACTAAGATTGCGTAGCTGCCGGAAATCGGGGGGTCATTCTCCTCCATCAGCAAGTCTGGAAGGCATCTTCCTGTAAATGCCAGTTTTCTCAATAAAGAAGTCCATTCCTCTGACGTGTTTGTCGGTACACGGGCGTGGGTCGTTTCTGCCAAAGGCCGTTTAATCGCAGCTCAGTATATGTGATTGAACATAGCCAATTAATAAAAGGCCTGTTTAATCGCAGCTCAATATATGTGATTGAACATAGCCAGTTAACTTCGACAAACCAGATAACCTTTACAAAGGTTTCTACACACAGCTGTTAACGGGTGATAGAAGATACCTGAAAAATCACACAAAAGTGTCAGCGGACACAACGACTCTTTTTATCACCCGCACATATATATATATATTATATATATATATATATATGTGTGTGTGTGTGTGTGTGTGTGTGTGTGTGTGTGACAACTTTCCACAGTAAGTCTTATCATGATCATAACTCACTCAGAATACTGTTTACATGAGGTTCCCCCTTCCTCCCCCACCCCCGTGTGTGTGTGTGGTGTGTGTGTGTGTGTGTGTGTGTGTGTGTGTGTGTGTAACACATGATACCCTGTTTCTCATTGAGCGTTGCTATCTTTTCTCAACCAACATCAGTATATTAATGCCAACACATTATTTCACCTGTTACAATGAACATCATCCCACAGCATTGTTACTTTTTCAACAGCACTATTTGTATGAACCTCCCACACCCACCCCCCACCTCATAGTGGATGGAGATATATGAGCTCTCCTTCTCTTGCCCCCCCCCCCCCCCCCCCCCACCACACACACACACACACAACACTTACTCTCCCCCACCCACACCCCTTCCCCCCTCCCAATTATACCTTATCACCCATTAATCTTACACACACACACACACACACACACACACACACACACACACACACACACACACACACACCACACACACACACACATTTCTGCCAGCGTCACTGATGTCAGTCATTTGTACCGCCTGTTTTACGGCTGTTTGCTGTTAGTTGCACACAGAATATAATTGCCGTAGTTGAAAAATGCAAGTTAACATCTTATAATGCATACGTATATTGAACTTCGATTCCGAAAATTGAAGGCAGAGGTAGGACAGGGGGTACTTGCGACTCGAACGAATAGACAATGAATTTTGGAGAAATGTAGTTACCATTATTTGAATAATAAGAGGAAAACCAATATAGAAGAAATAACACCAAGTAACTTTTTAGATCAAATGTTATTTTATAATGACTTGATAAAATACAAAGGCAATATATTATATTTTCAAGAATGGAAAGAAAAGGGAATACAGTTTGTCAGAGAGTGTGCACGCTACTGAAAATAGACTGCTTAATCTCAATGAAGTGGAGACTGAAAATAGACTGCTTAATCTCATTGAAGTGGAGACTGAAAATAGACTGCTTAATCTCAATGAAGTGGAGACAGTTTTAGGTGATCGTAATGCAAGTACAACTTTTGAATACAATGCACTGCGAAACGCTCTCCCATCAACATGGCTGGAGTGGATTTATGAAACAATATTACTCTTGACAATGTTTACTCTGCTGACTGCGAGGCCCATCTATTTAACACAAAACAAAAAGAGATAAAAAAAAGTTGCTGGAGCAAAGGAATTTGAGTAACGTTACTGCAAACAGCAAGGACTTTTGGCGTAGAAGACTCGACTTTGAAGTAGACGAACACATATGGCTAACACCAAGAACATCTACAAAAGAGGTTAGGCTGTATGAACTACAATGGAAAATAAACCCACAACATTTACCCGACTAATATTCTTTTTTAAAAAAATGAAGGTATCAGAAACTAACAAGTGTGATAACTGTACAGATGAAATTGATTTTATAGAACTTTTTTTTTTCTACTGTCCTCCAGTGAACAAATTTTGGAAAAAATATAGAAATATTGATTTCATCGAGAATCGATACATCTCTGAAACTGTCATTAACTGACGTTCTCTTTGGAGTCCACAGAGACGATATAGGTAAACAGATAACAAAATCGATTAACCATATTATATAAGTGGGGAAAATGTCCACTAGCATTGCACGTAAAACTAAAAAATTGATGGCATTACAAATGATTTTCGATCAACACATAGAACTGAGAAAGCGTTACAACGATTTATAAATGCATAAGTAAAAAGTGACAGAGTTCAGAAACCTGCGTTTGTACAACATCAGAACCTAGAGATGTAATTCTCCCGAAAGAAAAAAGAATAAAAAGAACCACTAGGTAACAATTAGCATGCGCTCAGCCACTGGTTAGTGTTTATCCGTTTGTTTGTGCCTATTAGTCCTATTGTACATGTATAAACTTGCTCTTAATAACACAGGTCTTTGCTCATATTTAGTCATTCCTAGAGCTGTATGGCTGACTATCATTGTATACATGTATACACAACGCACACTCACGCATGCACGCAAGCACACACATGCTCTAGCACGCCCAAGCACACACACACACACACACACACACACACACACACACACACACACACACACACACACAAGTACGCGCGCTCTCGCACACTCACACGCACTTGCACGTGCACACGCGCACACATAAGCACACACACACACACACACACACACACACACACACACACACACACACACACTTATTATCTCGCTTCTTGGCTTTCCTCATGTCTCCCTTGTAGACCCCCTTTTCGCTATAAGGGTAGCATATTTGGGGAATAGCCATTTCCAAGATCTTAGGTGACCCATGACTTTGTCTCCTGTGCGTGTTTGTCATCTCTCCGAGGGTCGTCCTTGCAGCCCTTTTCGTCTGTATTCTTCAGAGAGGATTACCGGGAGTGTTTACAGGTTCGGGAGTCACAGCGACGGGTGCTGAAACTTTTTTTTTCTTATAATCCCAGCCACATTCCTCATCCGCCAGTCTTCTGAACGTTTGATGTGCATTTCTGAAGCGTCTATTAGCATTTCTTCGTCTTTTGTCTGTCTGTCTGTCTGTCTGTCTGTCTGTCTGTCTGTCTGTCTGTCTCTCTCTCTCTCTCTCTCTCTCTCTCTCTCTGGGCAAAACTGAAAGAAAAGAAGCTAATGCAAGGTTTTTTTTTTTTACTTTTGTTTTGTTTCATGTATGTTGTTCTATTACATAAGCAGCACATTATCAGAGTGAAAGCGCCAATACACCACACATTAGAACATTAACAAACCCAGACACTTTGTATCAAACGCCAACACACTTAAATCAGCAAAAATATGTCCATTTGAGAGAACTACAGACATTGCATGGTGTGTAAGAGACTGGGTGGAGAAGAAGAAAAAAAGAAAAAAAAAAAAAAAAAAAATAGTAGTGGAAACTGGTTTTGATTTTTTTTTACTTTTTTTTTCTTTGCAGATGAAGAGGACAATGTGAAGCACCAAAAAAATGAAGAGTCGGATTTCGGCCGTAGGGAAGAAAAAAAAAAAGAAATAAAAAGAGTACCGCCTTAGGTGCTCCATTGATCCGATAACTGATGCCACAAAAAAAAAAAAAAAGAAAATGAGCTAGTTTGAGATTGATAGGACAGTGTGACGTGTTAGAGAGAAACTCTTCATACACGTTCAGAAACATAGCAGACAGAGATTAGGACAAGGCAGAATACAATATAACATTCTTTCAATGAACAGACACTTAGAATTTACATAAGTATTTATTTGACTACAAATTATAAAAGACATTCCCAGGAATTCGAACTTTCAACTGGGGCCTTCTCTTTCTAGACTAACAAAAAATAATCACACTTTCGAACAAGGGCGATCACCGTATCTTAAGACTGACCACTGAAATCGCCCATTCCTACTAATGGTGTGTGTGTGTGTGTGTGTGTGTGTGTGTTGTGTGTGTGTGTGTGTGTGTGTGTGTGTGTAGCCCCTATGTACATCACTCTGATACAATTAAGCAAAAAAAAAACACACACAAAGAAATCTATGGAAAAACCACCTCCACCAACAAAAACCATGTGTAATGACTCCGCTTAACACAAACAAACGAATCACAAGACACCTGGAGATGGTATAGGTCGAAACGTTGGCCTTTTTCGTGTCGACAGACAAAAAGAAGGAAGAACAAGTATGGGTTTATAACAAACAAAAAAAAAAAGCAGTGAAATAAAGTATCCTCTACAGATAAACAACACCCCCGAAAAAAAAAAAACAAACAAACAAAAACAACTTAATGTTGCAGAATAAAAAAAAGCACAACATTTACGTTTAGAACAAAGGTCGGGCCTGCCATCCAGCCTTCATGGTCCAGGAGGCAATGGGTTCGATTCCCATCAGAGGTATTTATTTGTGGGATTTTCCTGCCCCGACCGGTTTCTACCCCGGGTAGAGTTCGCTATGGGCTCCACTGGAACTACACTGTCGAGGTTCGTCCATTTAATGGCTGCATCTCTGGGCGTGTCGCTCAAATTTCGTATCCAGCTCTGGTTGCCGCCAGAATGTATTACAGATGTAAGCATGGAAAACTACTCTATCATGTAGTTTCACACTGAAATGGAAATCTGTAGCATCATCTTAAATCCTCCTCCTCATCAACCAGCACAAAAAATCTCTCCAATTCCGTGTCCTTCCATGCCCTGCTTTCATGGTGACCTCAATGACCTGTTCACAGACATGGCCCTGGTTTAGTTCTGTCGGGTTTATGGCTATTGGCAAATTCATGTGGACTGTCGATGGACAGACGTGGTACAGCTCTCTGATACGACAGCTTACTCACGCTGGCTTCGCGACTAATCCATTATTGTCGTCAGTAGAGCTAGTAGTTGGTGTCCTGCGCATGTTGGATCGGAATAAGCACACAGAACATTGCCGAAGTGACTCGACAGTAGTACAGTCCATTGTTTCTCTGGCGGGTCGCCTTATGACGAATTGACAGACTGCCAGTGACGAAGTTGTGGCAGAACAGGCCAGGCTGTGACAGGGGGAGGGGCAGAATGAGCGGCGTGGATGCAGTGCCACAGAAGTGGTATAGATGAGACATCTCTCAGAGTAGGACATCCCATCCTGTTCTCCTCAAGTATTCCTGGGTTCGTCCAATGCTCAGGGCAATGCCAACAGAGAGACAAGAGAACCGAAGGGTGGTTTTGTGTTCTGTGCACACCTGGGTAAACTGGGCCCTGTCAGTGTCAGAGTACACACAAGTGACTTTCAGTTTGACCAACGGCGTTTCCGGTTTTATCACTCGACTTAGAGGGGGCATGTGATCGCAGGCAAAATAACATTCAACGGTCAGAGAAGGACACGCTGATGTCAGTTTGCTCCAAGCAGCTGATGACAACTGCGGGAAGCCTCCGTCCTACTGTAACTCTCTCTCCCCATCGACGTGTTGGAGAACAAGACTGCGCAATGGACTCCGCCTGCCCGAGGAATCAGACAGTTCACGCAGCAGTTCTTCACTGGCGTTGTGGAGGCTTAATGTAAGTCTCCTCAGAGCAGGAAAGTTTTGAAATTAGAGCTGCTGTGGGTGTAGGGGACAGACCGTATTGTTCTACCAGCTCTTTTTCCGGCCATTGTACTGGCAAGATCAGGTTTGTGAGCATGCCACAAAACCTGTCCAGTCTGGGACACACAGCAGAGAATTTCTTTGTTTCTAAAAAAAAACTTGTAATGATCAACAGAAAATTTAAAACTGATGCTTGTGGATGAACTGAATGTGTCTCTCATACCTATCACATTGTAAGTTCGCTCGTCAAGGGACGAATGTTTTCCTTGCCGCCCTGGGAAGCTATATACTTAGCTGTATAATCAGTTTCAGTTTGACTCCTCTCTGAGTAAAGTGAGACAACATGTCCCTAACTTCCTGTGAAATCCTGCTAGATGGAAAAACAATGGTAGCGGCGCTGGAAATACGCTCCATATTTTTTAACCATACTGCTGTCCTGTGGACCTAGGAAGCTGACGTCCACCAATTCGCCGGTATTCGTCGCATGAAGCTGAATGATGACGTCAGTCCACACAGAGGGGCACTGCATGAAGGAAAGACAGCCTTGAACAGGTGCGCGCCAGGCGACCTCGGTCAGGGACTGGCAGCATCGTGAACAGGAGCACCAACACCACGTCTGGTAAGTCGGCAAGGCTGGGCTGCCCATGGTGATCGTCTCCCTTGGCAGCAGCAGCTGGGTTTCTCTTGCTGGGTGGGAGGTGGATTCTGCGCAAGAGTTGAACTTAGGGTAGACAATTGCTCCATTTTGCTCTGTAACCTGAGAAACAGACATGACTGATTGTCCAAGGCATACCATGTGATGCTCATAGAGAATACATGACTACGAAAACGAGGCTGCACAAGACCAATATAAACAGGTCTGCCATGGGCAAGTCCTTAAGGGCCTCTGGACAACAGGACGTTATACTCACCTCTACACTACCTTAGTGAAGGGAAGAAATGGAACAATGAAAGCTAGACGCTTCTCTCTTGACCAAATAAGGGATGATGAAATTGATATGACACTACAGAAACACTCTTCTGTTATCAACATGACTGGGATAAAACCAACCGGAACAGGATTATCTAACAGCATTTTTTTCATAATAATCCTCTCTAGTTCTTTATCTTACGCTGGATGAACTGAGAGCCTGAGGTCGTTATGTCTCAGAGAGGACACTCCCTTTGTTCCACCACTGCTCTTCTATTATTTCAGGTACTGTTATGTTCACTGTCAACTTTTCTTTTATTTGTTTTTTGTTGGAAAGGCGCCCGTGTGTGTGTGTGTGCGTGCGTGTGTGTGTGTGTGTGTGTGTGTGTGTGTGTGTGTGTGTGTGTGTGTGTGTGTGTGAGTGAGAGAGAGAGAGAGAGAGAGAGAGAGAGAGAGAGAGAGAGAGAGAGAGAAGGCTGATGAACAAGAATTATTCAAGTGAACTTCTCTATAATTATTTCTGTACCATTGTAAAGTGCATGATTCTGTCCAATTTTTCAGAAAAGAGAGTTTGCAAGAGTTAGTCCCTCAAATGTAGGATGGGACCTATTTAAAAACATTTCACCAATAGAGGAACCATCAGCGAGGGAGTTTTGACCAAATGCAGCTTCTCCTAATGGATGGGATGGCAGTGAGGGGTAGCTTAGCTGGTGGTTTGGAATGTCAGTTATTAAAGATGTCTGGAGACTGTGGTCAGACGACAGACATTTTGGCTACAGCTGGTTTGGGCAGACTGGTTTAGAACTTGGCTAATTAGAGGCTGGGGAGTCAGCCATTGGACTTCTGTGATGCCGTAATCGGTGTTACCTTTGCTGAGGAGGGCTTGGGGCCTCCCTTTGACCATGGCTGGTCTCGATGGATCGGTATGGGAGACCAATTAGAGGCCAAGGAGAGAGAGTCCTGGGAGTCCGTGACGCCGAAGTTGGTGTTGTCTTTGCTGAGCAGGCTTGAGCCTTAAGAGAGGTAAATTTCCACAGGTGGAAGTCGTTGGCGATAGTTGAACACATGCCAGATTTTGCCTTAGACACAGGGTCTGAAGGTTTGTCCTGATGGCCTCCTGCGCCATTCCAGATCCAGCCACTTACATGATGGACTGCCCATTGTTTGTCGGGCCGTGTGGGGTAAAATGTCAGTTTGAGGTTTGGAGACAATTACGGCAGCCCGGCAGAACCGGATCCGACATCATTTGAAATAGATGCTTCTAAAGGTTCCATTATGACTCAGACGTGGCGATGGCCATAAATGGAAAGATCTCATTGAAAGAGGCTGGGAGGCCTATAAACTCCCTGCACCCTGGCTCTAAGGCCATTTCTTAACTGAACAGAATGTGGTAAAGGCTGTAATGCTGATCCCATTATTCAAACGTGTGTGAATATAAAAGTATGTTGATGGTTTTTTGCCTATGGTTTGGCTCGGTGTTACCTAGAATGAGGGCAGATAGGGTTCTATCTTAGTGAAACAATACTAGCAGACAGAAGTTAAGATTTCTCTGTTTTTACATTTCATTGTTCAAACTCCAGTTTTCTATTAACTGGAATTGTGAAATACTCAATTTCCACCAGCATTTATACAGTCGCTCTGCAACTGAAGAGGGACGGACATCTAATAAGTCTGAAACTGAAAACAGCAATTCTGGATTATCACAGATTGTATTGTTAGTACATACAAAGCGATGCTTTGCTGTCTTTGATTGTGATTGGTGGATAAAGTTTAACGCCCTGCAGGTTCCTGGTGTTCGAACACTAGACAAGGTGACATGTGTACGTCGGTCTTAGCGGCTGCTGGTAAGACGGACAGGGTTAAGTCACGGTGACCAAACCAGGCGTCGGCTTGTTTTAAGAGATTAAGATCCTGTCAGTGAAGGTCATTTTTTGATGATTCCTCTGTCTCTCTGGGTTGCTACCTATCCACAAACAAATGTTATACCTGTTTATTTGAATGTTTTATCATCTGAGCGACTGAATGGTCGTGCGATTATTTAGCTATGTAATTATACAGATAATAACTTGGATGTTGTTCAGTGTTTTGTGCGTTCATGAGGCTGTTTTGTGTGCAAATAGCCTTCGGTCGGTCTGTTTGCTTATTTGTTTCCAGCATAGGTTAGTTTATGAGCGTTTTATTTGTTCGTTATCTTTACACCCCTGGGTCCACTGCAGGGCTGAAAAACAACAGCCATTGATGGGCCAGAGTATAACAGTGAAAACCTGAGGAGCAGTAGCGCTGTCCTGAGGTGGGTGTGTCTACAGAGAAAGAAAAATAGATCTAGTTGGCTGGTTGACGTGCAGTGTGTGATTTTTTAAATCAGATCAAAATGTGGACACTGTGCAGATGAGTGGTGGTTTCCAGTTTTCTGACCATTTCTCATACAACTATGTAACTGTTATACGGCCCAGGTGATGCCCTGCTGTGGAAAGTGGACGTTCGTTTATTTCATTCATTGTTCGTTAACTCCTGCCGTTTATATATGTTCCTTGATAACACTGAAACCTGCTCTACCCTTTATTATCCATGGTTTTGGCTGTTCGTATCTCCTGCCGTTCGCAACGGGGAGCCCGTTTTGTTCATGCTATGATATATGAAGTAACTGTTTCGTTGATTGCAAAGATTCGTTTTTACTTCCTATTGTTTCACAATGGGAAGGCCCCTTTGTGTACTTTTTGCTGTACATTCTTGCACCTTCTTTTTGATTATATTTATGTGTTGCAGGGACTATATTTCAGATACTCTTTAGCCGAGACCTATTGTTTTAATGTCTGAATTCACTATGAACGTTTGATGTTTGTCTTGGCTTAATTTGAATGTGTGCCTTATGAATGTTTGATCTTTTTTCCCCACTTTGAACCTTTGTTTGAATGTGCTTTACGAAACTATTCCTTATGTTAAATGATTATGCTTTTCAATATATGTATACGAGAAAAAAAAAAATAACAAAGTTTCTATAGATTTGACACATATACAGTGCAGAATTGTGATTGTTTAAAGGCATCATGTGCCGTATTATGTTGAACTGAGAGCTGATATAAAAAAAAAAAGTGTTGATCGCATCACACCAGCATTTCCTTCTGTTTTTCTTTTTACACGCAGATTCATGAGGTACTTTCATACCGAAATGTATTATCAACTTTGTTTTTTAAATTTCAAACGCTGTTTTTCAGGAAACAGCATGACTTGACTTTAATGTCACCCTAGCCAAGGATCTTTTTGTTTCTTTCTTTGTATCACCATCATCATGGTCATTACCATCATCATCATCATCATCATCGCCACTAACACTGTTGCCACTACAACCATGTTGTTCGACAATACTCTGACCCATCTCCTTTCTCCCCTCCTGTGTGTATAGCCACTATTAATGCTACAACTACTATTGTCATTTATGTGTGTATAGCCACTATTAATACTATAATTACTATTTTCGTTTATGTGTGTATAGCCACTATTAATACTACAATTACTATTGTCATAATATCACTATTTTTTCAAGATTTTTCATCATCATTATCATTGTTATTACTATCTTTATCATCATCATCATCATCATTAGAATTCTAACCCACAGTGTCTCCTTCCCAAACTGAAGCGCACACATGCATTAAGATAGGCCTGCGCACACACACACACACACACACACACACACACACACACACACACACACACACACACACACACACACACACACACACACACACACACACACGCACGCACGCACGCACGCACGCACGCACGCACACAAACACACGCACACGCACGCACGCACGCACACACACACACCACACACACACACACACACACACACACACACACACACACACAGCTTACGATACATCATGCTACTTTGTCTTTGAAAACAAGAGAATGAATAAATGAGAGTTTAAAAGGGAAGGTCGAAAAATAGCATTCATTACAGTAATAATTCACCCCCATGTGCCATCTGTGACGATTGAATTTAAAGTTTTTCAGACACAAAGGTTGAATGTTTACTCTTTAGTACTCTAATTTTACAAAATAAATAAATAAATAATCATCTCATCATCCTTAATAAAAAGCAACCACTTAAAACACAAAAAGAACAACAAAATCTCACTTTTTGTCACTGCTAAAGCCACAAACACACATAAATCACACATGATCCCTGAATTCTCAGCAAATTAATGTTATATCAGCCATGTGCTGGAAAGAATAACTAACAGTAACCATGTGTACCCTATAGATATAACCAGTCATGAAATTCATCATTAAAATTCATTACTCCCACTGGAATGGTTTTCAGTTTGATTTTTCTGCACCTTTGTCCTGTATTTGTCTGTTATTGTATCTTCCACTGTATCAAAGAAAGAGAATTCCAGAAATCACTAATCCATTCAAAGAATGCGCTCGATTGTATGTAGTTTGTGCTGACAGTTAGTGAAACCAAGCGCCATTCACAAACAAACTACTCACAGGTCTTGTTCTGGTCACAGATTCCACCACTGTAAAAGTTCCGTCTGTTTCCTTGTGCTGCCCACTTTCAACTGATTCAGGACTATTAGTGACAGTCATTCTGCTGTCACGCGCACAGCCCTTGTGACACTACCCACTCCAGCTTTCTTCCCCCCCCCCCCCCACCCCCCACCCACTCTCCTCCCCCCTCTCTCTCCAGCCTCCTCAATCCTCCTTCTCCCTCCGCCGCTCCCCCCCCCCCTCCCCCCCCCGCCCATCCCCTCCGTTCCCCCCCCCCCCCTACCCCCACCCGCTCCTCACCCCTCCCCCCCCCCCCCTCTCCCCCCTACCCACCACCCGGGCCTCACCATCTTTTGAAAGGTGAACCTGGATGGAATTGTGTGCTATCTCTCAGCAGACAGACAATGGGCCGAACTCGATGCAACGACAGCAGATGCCTTGTGTTAAAGCCTGTTGTAAAAAGATAATAATAGAGCTTTTTGCACACACACACACACACACACACACACACACACACACACACACACACACACACACACAACCCCCTAAATGAAACGTTGTACGGATACAGAGTGAAAATCGAAAGAAATGCATCACATCCGTGTGCCCAATAATAATAATTATCATCATCATAATCATAACAACAACACGAACAACACATGGACATCAGTTTTCAAATACTCTGTCTCCAGCATAGCATATCTATCTATCTATCTATCTATTCAGGGGTCTTTGATTAGTGTTTACACCAGACTCAAAATGCTGTGTAATGAAGATGAAATTCTTAGCAAAGGACTGGACGAATATGCCAACATTTTAGTTTAGCAGGTTCGCCTTTCAATAAAACATGCAAGCAACTAGAAAAAGAAGGAGAAAAAAAAAATGTTATATTCCAGCCACGAAAAAAAAAAGTAAACCATCATTGCAGCTGACAGAAAAAGGAAGAACTTTGGTGAAATATTTAAACCTACACCAAGCATGCATCAACCAGCGCTTTACACACATATGTGCCTCTCGTAGAGCATGGTCATGGGCATGCGAGTTCCAATGGCTACAAGGCACTCATGAGATCTGAAAACACCAACACATTCTACAGAATCTGTCGTCCTTAATCCACATAACACCTCCCTCCTCCCTCTCCTCCCCACTCCCCCACCAACCACTTGCATTCCCTACCACCACTTCCCTTCTCCCTCCTCACGTGTGCTTGAACAGCCTCCCAGTGTGCACTTAGAGCATGCTGATAACCAGCACCAGCTGTGTTTTCGTTGACCACTGCATACACTTCAGACAGAGGAGATGATCCACACGTGGACAGGGATAACGCAAGATAAAGAAAGGAGGTCAGCTTAGGTTGGACTCCAAATCATCTAGTGCTGACAAAGTGCGCACTGGTCACCTCCCAAGATCCACGCATGTTGTGGAGGCTTTTTCCTATTACTGATCACTATTCAGATCACGCGGGTCTTGTCAGACCCACAGCTGATAAAGGGCGGTTCAGCAGCTTGTTCCTCACCTGTTGGCGCGGGTCATGTGCCACGCATTAAAATGTATAGGTCCTGGGAGAGCCACGAGCAAATATGCTAATGATTGATTGTGCCATACATGAACTTTCTATGACCAATGGCTATTAAGATCGTTAACAATCTCCCAAGATTTCATGAGCATAGCTCTGTCCGTTCATAAGATATGATGTTTTTTGTTGAGTCACTGGGTCATGGAAGACCCAGGAAGCCCTCCCTGTACTCCTTCACGTGTCTTGTGGATATCTAACAGTTTTATGGCCCCCTCCCGCCCCCCCCCCCCGACTCCTTCATGTGTCTTGTAGATATCTAACAGTTTAATGCTCCCCCCCCCCCTACTCCCCCCTCCCGACTCCTTCAGGTGTCTTATGGATATCTAACAGTTTAATGGCCACCCCCCCCCCCCCCCCCCCCCCGACTCCTTCACGTGTCTTGTGGATATCTAACAGTTTAATGCCCCCCCCCCCCCCCCCCGACTCCACGTTTCTTGTGGACATATAACAGTTAAATGAACCTCCCTGAACTGCTTCTTGTGTATATCTTTTTGAAGACTTTCTCGTTTCGTATACAACCCTCCCTCCTCCCCCTCATCTCCCCCACCCTCACTCACTCCCCCCCCCCCGCCCCCCCCTTCCTTCCTACCCGGACCAGGCCCTTCACTCTTTTCTGGCTTTTTTTCCCAACAACTGTTCCCATTTAACTTACACTGGTGGAGGATACACGGTCTGTTAGCTGTATCCCTCCGTTACTGTCTGTCCCTTAACTTACACTCCTAGAGGATGCACCGTCTATTAGCTTTTAATCTCCTATTTCTGTCTCTTTGGATTCCACCCCCCCCCCCCCCCCCCCCCCCCCCAACTCCCGCTTCCTGCCCATCCCCGAGCTTTTCCTCTCTTTGAGATATATATACACTCACTAACATACACAATCACTCGCGCGCGATCACACGAACACATACACACACACACGCACGCACGCACACACACACACACACACACACACACACACACACACACACATATATATATATATATATATATATATATATATATAGAGAGAGAGAGAGAGAGAGAGAGAGAGATAGAGAGATAGATATATATAGATATATATATAATATATATATACACGCACATACACACTCGCATATATATGCACAAACCCCACGCGCGCGCACACACATACATACGCGCACGCACATGCGTGCGGACGCACACACACATGCACGCGCTTGTGCGCGGAAGCTCGCGCGCGCGCGCGCGCGCGCGCACACACACACACACACACACACACACACACACACACACACACACACACACACACGTATAGTGTATCTTATTTTATAAATACCGTAGTCTTTGCTCTTTTCGTCAATCCAAAGGACTATCTAACAATGACAGGAAGTGAACAGTGACCCATCTCTCTGTCGTCATAAATTTGTGTTTTCCAGCTGTATTCACACTTTATGCGAAGCTGAATAAATGCCTTCATCATATATGTTTGAAAAATCGATATCCTTATTCGCATTTTACTAATGGCAGCAACAGCACAAGAGCAGAGAGAAAGGAAGAGGCGAGGGATTTGGAGTGAGAGAGAGAGAGAGAGAGAGAGAGAGAGAGAGAGAGAGAGAGAAGAGAGAGAGAGAGAGATGGAGGGAGGGAGGGAGGGAAAAGAGAGCCAGCATATATGTTTTAAGAAAAAAAAGTAACCTGAGAGGATTTGCTGATATTCGAAATTCCATTCCCAGTTTCAACTATTTTCCTTTTCACGTGATGAACACCATCCTGCTTGTAATTGTAGCTGCCTATTACAATGCGTACGATGAAGTTCAAACTTTCCATATCACATTAATAAACACATGGCCACCAACATTTTGGAATCTGACATAGGAAACCAGGGAATGAAGAAGTTGAGTTGGGCTGAAAAGGAGGCACTTTGGTTTTGAACTGAACGTATTTTATAGACCCTGGTACTCAAATTTGAGAATGCAGGGTTGAAAGAGAAAATACATTTTCCACAGCATATAACTGCCTGAATTCACAAAACATCTTTTAGACTTAATTCTGCAATACTTTTTTAGCTCTGTCTAGGACTAGAGAAATCTTAAGTGAACTGAGTTGATGTGTTAGTCAGGCTTAACACACCAAGGCTATCTATCTCTGTACTCACACACACGTATGTGCACTCATGCACCCCGCCAAACTTTGTGAGACCTGACCCTCCTTTAAACATCAATAAAAATAAAAACAACATTGCATAGAAAGCTGCAAGTGCCAAGACCAGGAGGCCAATGTAGAATAGGATATAAACTTTACACATTGATAAACGCTAACATAACTACTGTCGTACTGAATACTTGCAATTGCTTTTGTACAGTACACTGCTTTTACCTTTGATACCTTTGCAAGTACCTTTTATCACCTCTAGCAGGAATTTTAGAAAGAGAGGGGGTTAGTTACTGCCAAGGACATTGACAAACAAAGCACAGGACAAGACACGCATTTCGACCTCTTGGGTCTTCTTCAAGCAAAAAAAAAGAAATCATTTGACATTTAGGACAGTACAAACAAAGAATGAAGAGAGACTTATCTGATGCCCATGTGGAGAATGGCCACCAGAAGGAAATGTCATCAGAAAAGTTTCTCTTCGTTCTTTGCACTGTCCCTAAATGTTAAATGTGATCTATGTTTTTTTGCTTGAAGAAACCCAAGAGGTCGAAATGCATTGTGTCTTGTCCTGTGCTTTGTTTGCCAATGTCTTTGGCGGTAACTAACCCCCTCTCTTTCCAAATTTTGCCATCAGTCGCTCCATTTTGAAAATGTAGCAGGAAATCGAAACATTCTCTTCACATTAATAAAGACCAACAACACTCCTTTCTTTGTTAATACCTGCAGACGCCTTAGCACAAAGTACAGATTTATCCTTACACATGAGCAAAAACCAACTACAACACTGCATTCGTAAGTAATGTACGTAATTTTATTGTACTGTAACTGAATGTTACAATCTGTGGCATTACGTCCAAACTTCCCATAACACATCAAGAGGCTGCAACACACACAACATACATCATCAATTCTTGTTACTCCCCCTATTATAATACGTCGCACAGTATTCAAACTTCACACATCATCAAACACAACAAGACTGCTTTTCTTAGTATCTGTAACTGTCGTTTACAACACGTGATATGAATTCCAAACTTTCCTTGCATTCAAAGAATGGGATGGAACGTATGCAGTTTGTGCCGACACTCAGTTAGTGCAACAAAGTAACATTCACAAACTACTCACAAGTCTTGTTCTGGTCACAGCCAGCGCCACTCTGAACCTTCCCTTGCGCTGCTCTCTTCCAGCTGACTGCCAACAGTGATGGTCCTTCCTCTGTCATGCGCACAACCCTTGTTACACTACTCACCAGAACTTTCCTTCCCTCCCCCTCCCCACTTTCCGCGTGTGCGTGTGTGTGTGTGTGTGTGTGTGTGTGTGTGTGTGTGTGTGTGTGTGTGTGTGTGTGTGTGTGTAAACTGATGAGCTCCATTGTTGTTTGCAGAAAGTTTACAGCTTTTTTTCAGATCGTAAGTTCCTAAACACTGAACGATGACCTGTCCGAAAATTTGTGTTTGAATCAATATATTCAGTTCTACAACCATTTAAAATGTTCTTATCCACGTTGTCAACTGCATGAGATAATGGTCGCTACTGTCTTTATCTTTTGTTCTTTTCTCAATCGACAACCATGAAACTGATGCACAATAAATTTCCAGTATGAATTAAAAG
>JADBJO010022621.1:15000-27657 GCA_016801955.1 Conus betulinus | reverse complement strand
CACTGTAGATATGAAGGCTTACCACCCCCCTATTTCTACAATTGAGACATAAGAGAAAGCTTTGTTTATAATTCAATATATATATATATATATCTATAGTATGAATAAAAACCAATATAAACCATACAAAAAAAAAACCTAATGACACAACATTATATGTAAATTCTATGAGTAACCATCCGCCAGCAATCAAGAAAAACCATACCGCAAGGGATAAATAAAAGGTTATCCAGTCTTTCCTGTAATGCTGAAGTATTCAATGATGCAGCAGCAGATTACCAAGAAGCACTGTTGAAAAGTGGATATAGTTACAAATTGAAATATGAACCTGAGAGCAGCACTGGAAGCAGGAAGAAGAATAGAAAGAGAAAAATAACTTGGTACAACCCACCATATGATGGCAGGGTAAAAACCAATATTGGCAAAGAATTCTTCAAGATACTAAAAGAATCGTTCCATAAAGATCACAAACTCTTTAAAATATTCAATAGGAACACTATCAAACTATCTTACTCATGTATGCCAAACTTTAAGAAAATAATTGACACATCTAACAGAAGGAAAACCAATGCTAAGAATGAGGGTGACAAACGGAAAACTTGCAATTGCGCTACCAAGGAGCAATGCCCTCTGAACAATCAGTGCCTCTCTGACAACATTGTATACCAAGCTACTGTGACAACAGAGATAATAGTAAAGAGACATATATAGGGATTACTGAAAATAAATTCAAAACTAGGTATGCCAACCATAAGCAATCGTTCAAATATGAAAAATACAGAAAACCAAACGGAATTAAGTAAACACGTATGGTATCTTAAGACAGCAAATATAGACTTTAATATAACATGGAAAATAGTCAAAAGAGCAGCTGTAAGCCCGTATGGCAACACTAAACACAAGAGTTGAAATGACAGACAGTTGCAGGCATAAAAGGAATTTTTTGTCAGTAAAATATAAAAATAGCAACCCTAACAGAGCCCCCTCACGCAGCACAATTAGCAAAGAAGATTTCACAACCCTGGTAGAGCCCCCCCCCCCCCCCCCCTTGCACAACACGTGCAACACAATTCTTTCTTCCTTTCCCTGAATACAATTCACAACTCATATATATATATATATATATATATATATATATATATATATATATATTGAGGCCTATAGCAAGGGATAGTATGGGATCTGAAGAGAGGAGAATACCTCGAAACAATTTGTAATCCCAGGTTTTAAGTTTTACTTTTATCATCAATATATATATATATATATATATATAATGCTGAACAAAATATATATATATATATATATATATATATATATATATGACATAATATTTGTGAACGCTGATTCCAAACGTCCTTCATGTAGACTAAGTTTTTTACCTTATAATCCACTACCTCAAATCTGTTTTTAAGAGGAAAACTTTAATTTTTGGAAGTTAAAATCCGATAAAATTGCACTTTTCCATAAGATTGTATGACATTTTGGGGGTAGGTGCGTATTTCCGAACAGAGTACAGCGCACCCCGCTTATGGCAAAATCCAAGGGAGCAAGGATTTCCCTTTACTATAACAGTTTATGAAGCGATGTTCGGATATAGTTTTGATGATTTTTTTTAGTGTTGTTCGAGGACGACTTTCAAAGTGAAAGCCAGGAGTGGATTTGGGGGGTGGGGTGTGGATAGGGGAGTTCCAGTTGCCTGGAAACCCTGTGTGTATACCCCCACCCCCATCCCCCACTCCCAGGTCCCCACATACATACACACGCACGCACACACGCACGCACCCACATACACACAAACACACACAGAGAGGCAGGTAGGCAGACAGGCAGGCAGACAGACAGACAGAGGAAACCAAATTTTTCAGTAACTCGGTTAGATCCACACGATTATTTTCTCGCAAATTAAAATCGCATTCATGTTCTCTCACAATGAAAGAAAACAACTCACAAAAGACATTACCATCATCATGATCTAGTTGCATCTAGTTGTCCATAAAATGTCAGCTGACCCGAAGGTCATTATGATAGCAACTAAAGGTCAGGTAAGTCACCAAGGCCAAGGCCTTCCATAGTGCACATGCACCTTGGAGCTGATATGCACTGGGTTCTATAAAAAAAAAAAAAAAAAAAAAAAAAAAAAAAAAAAAAAAAAAAAAAAAAAAAACCTGTTTGGATAGCCTCCTTTGGCTACAGCTGTTACCAGATTGTTTCTGCTGAAAGCTCTGTGTAAAGAATAAAGCTGACAGGTTTCTTCAATTAAAATAATTGTCCATCCCATAATTACAATGTCATGTAGAAGATGAAATGAGGCCATAAAAATGAGCTCGTTGAACGACTTTGCCAGGGTCTGCCTCGTTCATAATTTGTCACCGATCACAATTGCATAATAGAGCCTGACTATTAGTGACAGTTTGCAGTGTAACAGCGATTATACGTGTGCATTGTAATGAAGAACAGATGTTTTAATAAGAGATATCATAGCTTTCTACTTCATATATAACTTGGTCCAGATTTTTTTTTTTCAAATTTGAGCTGGAATGAAAAACGCCAAACTTCATCATGTCAAAAACATCGGACACTGAATCTTTGAAGAATAAAGAAACCCTTAACCTTATACCATATGTTCATCTTTCATCTTTGCAGCCCATAATTGATTAAAAACTGGATGAACATGTGGTTGCTGTAGGAGCTGATGAGAAAGAGATAAGTTGTTTTAACCATCCACCTACTCAGAGAAATGCCTGGGCACGAATTTAAACTGTGAGTAAGCATAGCAATGATTTTTTTTTTTGTCCTGAACTCATCCCAAAGCAGACGATGGGCCACAAACGGGGCTTCATGGTCGAACACGATGAGCCACGATCGTGGCTCAATTTCAAATCTCGCGCTGATAAGAGGCCAGTCGAGTGTCTGAATGCGATTAACCAATCGGAAAGCTCGTAGCTATAGTCCTTCGGCTTCCACCTTTGCAAGGACGCCATTTGTATCGACCTATTGACGCGCTTTTTATCCTCAAAATGAGTGATTTTGAGAGCCACCACGAAGATGAAAAATCTTGCTCACGACACCAGTGACGAGTCTGTGTTTGACAGTGACTCTGACGGGGATTATGAAGGTAAATATGCAAGTGTTTTTGTTGCAAAAACTGAGTGAAAGTGGTTTAAGTGTGCTTGATGTTGGTGATTGTGGCAGTGATGAATGGAGTGGAGGTGGGGAGGGGAGAGCTGGAGTGACTGATACGAATGGTTTGTTTACATTGCTTCGCTACCACTGTGGTAGTTTTTTCTCGTTGTTTTTGTACTCTTGTACCCATGCAAACACGATCTGTTGAATGGAACTTGTGTTCATATACATCAGTCTTTTGGTTTTGCTAGTGATTTGTCACCAGTAGTGTTTGCTACATTAGAAATTAGGAAAGATATTTTTGAAGGGCGAGTCATGTGGGCGTGGCTGTTTTGAACCAGCAAGTAAAGTCACTTTTCATTTCTTAAACCTTATTTTCAACAGAATTTGATTTATATTTTCATTAGAATTGTAGAATAAACATGAGAGGAGGATCCCCCCACACACACACACACACTTCCCATCCCCACATCCATTGTGTGTGTGTGTGTGTGTGGTGTGTGTGTGTGTGTGTGTGTGTGTGGTGTGTGTGTTGATTTATGGGTTGGGTGGGTGGTGGGAAGTAGGCTGTCAATGGAAACAAAATCTTTTCACTTAATCCATGATTTATAGCAGAAAAAAATAATAATAGTAATAGTGTGCTTTCCTTTTTTTCTTTTTTTTTTCTTTTCTTTTCTTTTTTTTTTTTTTTTTTTTTTTGAATCCAGACCCCCAGCGGTGAAGATGGAAGTGATAATGATGCAGGTGATGGCCCTGATGTAGTTGACCTTGAAGGTGGATGTTTCTTTGTTTGGAAGGGATGCCCTGAAGAGCTACATCATATATGAGGAAAAATACCACAGACCATCCCAAACTGAGCAGATACCACTTCATGGTTCAAGTTGTGGAGTCGCTGGCAGGGAATTACTACCCTCACAGGGTGGTGAGAAGGTGGCGGGACAGCGGTGCAGATCCAGGCAGCCAGGGCGGACCCCACCACTGCAAGTTGCTCCAGCCCAGCCTGACCAACCTCAACTGGCCCTGCCCATCCTGGACATCACATGAGGAAGCTGCCAGTTGGGCACAGAAGGAATCGTGTTGCTGGGCATAATAGGAGAGTAAGATCCTCCTACGAGTGCCCAGCATGTGATGTGGGACTGTGCCCAGGTTGTTTTTTCAGGTACCACAGGAAGTAATTGCTACCTTCTGATGGGTACCTGGGATGTGTGTGGGAACACTGTGCGTGATATTTTGGACAGATCAGAGAAGTGTGTGTGTGGATTGTAAGATTTTTTTTTTTCTATGAAAACATTTTTAGTGCTTTTCATGGATCTGTACTGTTTCTTTGCTGGACTACTCTCACCATATCCAAGGTAAGCTTTGTTTTCTTTGCAAAGTTCAAGCTTCCTTCTTTCAAAAAATGTATATGTTTCTGGGTCTAATGTGTATATAAGAGTTGTGAAAAAGTAAAAACAACAATACCACTAGAGCGTTTTTTTGCAGTCTCTTCAATTCTAAGCCATTGTTGTTAGAATACACATATAATTATATACCCAGTGTCAAGAGGTTAAGATTGAAATGCGTCGTTCCTCCTCAATGTTCATAAATTATATTACAAAATATCCATGTCCCCCTGCACACTCTGAGCAAGTAAAGACCATTCAAATGATAAAGAGACCGAAAGACCAGCACCAAGAAAAGGCGCTACAACTGGAAACAAGGGGCCGAAGCGATTGTGAGGCTGGAATGGCGCAAGAGCAAGAAGATTCGTGAAGACACCTGATCCCGACAACTGGAAACAAACATTTGTCCCCACACAAGCCCCCAGACACAGAATTTGGAGGGTCTTGTGGTCCCATTTGAGGGACTGGACTTCAGTAGAAGAGCTTGGTCAACCATGGCAGAAATAAGCTTGACCAGATCACAGAAAAAAATCGACAAAAAACAACATGGTCCCAAAACAATGCTGCACAAAACCTCAAGAAACCAGCGCCTTCCTCCCCGCCCACACCCCGACACAAAACAAAGTGTGAAGTAATGCACTTTAATGCACGACACAAAACAAGGACAAGAAATTTTCGGCAATAAGCCTTCCTCAGCGACAAAACAATGAAAACAGTACAGACATTAACATGCGCAATATACCCCCCTTGTGAAGCCCAAAGTGGTGAATGAAGTTGAAAGAGGGGCAGTGGGAGAGAGGGTGAGTAGTGTTCGAGGAAGATGGGCACGAGGAAAGGGAGGGTAGAGTGAAGCGAGGAGGAGGAAACGGCCCCCGACCGAGAGAGAGAGAGAGAGAGGAGAGCGAGTGAGGAAGAGAGAGAGAAGAGGGGGAGAGGGATAGAGAAGGAAAGAGAGGGGGGGAGGGAGAGAGGAGAGGGAGGAGAGAGAGGGGGAGAGAGAGGGAGGAGAGAGAGATGAGAGAAGAGGGAGAGAGAGTGTGAGACCCCCGAGATGAGAGGAGGGGAGAGGAGGGGGAGAGGGAGATGGAGAGGAGGAATGAGAGAGAGGAGGGAGGAGAGAGAGAGACGGAGAGGGGAAAAAGAGGGGGGGAGGAGGGAGGAGAGAGGAGGGGAGGAGGAGAAGAGAGGAGAGGAGGAAAAAGGAGAGTGAGGGGGAGAGAGAGAGAGGAGGGTGGGAGGGAGAGGGAGAGGAGGAGGAGCGAGAGGGGGAGGGGGGGGGGGAGGGAGAGAGGAGAGGGGGGGGAAGAGGAGGGGGGGGGGGGAGGGGGGGAGGGGAGAGAGGGAAGGGGGAGGGGGGTAGAGGGCGGGGGGGAGGAGAGGGGAGCGTAGAGAGGAGAGAAGAAAGGAGGAGGGAGAGAGGGGGAGAGAGTGAGGAGATGAGAGGGTAGAGAGAGAGGAGAGAGAGGAGAGAGAGAGGAGGGTTGGGGGAGGAGGGGGGAGAATGAGAGGAAAGAGGAAACGAGGGGGGTGAAGAGAGGGATGAGAAGGGAGTGGAGTGAATATGAGAAAGAGGGGGTGAAGGGGGGGGAAGAGAGAGAGAATGAGAGATGTAGAGGAAGAGAGAGAGAGGGGGAGATAGAGAGAGAGAAAGATTGTAGGAGGTGAGAGAGAGCGAGGGATGGAGATGCCCAGGAGGAGAGAGAGAAAGAATAGAGGAAGGAAGAGTGGAGACGTGAGAGAGAGAAGAGGACAGGGAGGGAAGGAACGTTGGGGGGTGGGGTGGGGGGGTGATGTGTGTAGTGGGTGTGTTGCATATATGAAAGAAATGAACAAGAGAGAGCACAATACACGAAATACAATATGCACCAAAAAGCATTGTAAATGCCAAGGGGACGGGGGTGGGTGGGGGAAGAGAGAGAAGGGGGGTCAGCTGCCTAAAGCACCCGACCTAAGTCTGACCCTAGCACCAAGGGGTGAGAGGAGAAATGCTCCCCCCCCAAAAAAAACAAAAAAAAAAAACCCACCCTAGCTAGACGTGGCAAGGAGCTGCATGGCTCCCCCCCCCCCCCCCCCCCCCCCCCCCCCCCCCCCCCCCCACAACTCTTGCACGCGGGTACACACACACACACACACACACACACACACACACACACACACACACACACACACACACGCACACACACACAAAACCTCACACACAACAAAACCTCACACACCACATACATACAAGTGCGCACGTGCGCGCGCATGAACAGACATGCACACACACACATACACGCTACGCACGCCAATATGCACACAACCACACAAAACACACACGTACCTAAAAAAGAAAAAAAAAAAAACAACAAAAAAAAATTAATGCAAAAGATAGATACGAGGTCATGATGAGAGGTGCTACAAACAACACTCCCAATGACAAAAAAAAAAAACAAAACAAAAAAACAGAGGGGGGGGGGAGGAGAGGGGAAGCGGGGGGGGGGGGGGGGGGGGGAGGAGAAAGAAAGAAGGAAGAGGCATAAAGAGAGGACCCGTATGAGGGCCCTAAAGGAGAGATGCCTGAGATAAGTGCAACGGGGAGAAGAAGGAGGAAGCGAAGCCTGGAGAGGTCCCGTAGAAGGGTCCTACTAAAGGGGAGACCAGAACAAAAGGGGAGAGACAGGAAGTAAGGAGGAAAGTAAAGAGAAGGAACACACAAGAAGAAGGAGCCCTACGGGGAGACGATTGAAAGGAGACAAGGAACAGAGGAGGGAAGGGAGCAAGAGGGAAAGGGAAGTAGGGGAAGTAGGGGGGGTAGACAGGGGAGAAAAGGGGGGAGAGGGAAGGTAGTAAAAAGAAAGAAAAGGGGGGGGGGGGGGGGCAGAGGGGGAAAAGAAAGAGAAGAGGAGGGGAGGGGGGTGGGGGGGGGGGGGGAAGAAGGGGGGAAGGGGGCTAAGGTAGGTAGGATAGAGAGGGATTGAAAAAAAAAACAATAATATGCAACACACCCACTACACACAATCACACTCCCCCTCACTCTCCTTCCCCTCCCTGTCCTCTTTTCTCTCTCTCACTCTCCACTTTTCATCTACTTTCATTCTCTCTCTCTCTCTCTCTCTCTCTCTCTCTCTCTCTCTCTCTCTCTCTCTCTCTCTCTCTCTTCCAACTCCTTTCTCTCTCTCTTTCTCTCTCTCTCTCTTTCTCTCTCTCTCTCTCTCTCTCTCTCTCTCTCTCTCTCTCTCTCTCTTTTCCTCCTCCTCGCTTCACTCTACCCTCTTTCCTCGTGCCATCTTCCTCGAACACAACTCACCCTCTCTCCCACTGCCCCTCTTTCAACTTCATTCACCACTTTGGCTTCACAAGAGGAGTATTGCGCATGTTAATGTCTGTACTGTTTTCATTGTTTTGTCGGTGAGGAAGGCTTATTGCCGAAACTTTCTTGTCTTGTTTGTGTCGTGCATTAAAGTGCATTACTTCACACTTTGTTTGTGTGCTCTTCCGCTTTTTCGTCGTGTACAGACGATGGTTGCAAACCAGGGCAGGGAACGATTACCAGGCATATGTCAGGGCAAGTAAAAGGGCACAAAATATGTGTCGACAGGCAAAGAAGAAACTAGAGGCTACCATTGCAGCACAGGCAAAGACTAATCCAAAGTCATTCTGGTCATATGTCAAATCCAAAACCAAGGCCAGAACAGGTATTGCAGATCTCAAAAGAGAAGATGGAACGAAAACAACTGACAAAGAGAAGGCGGACCTCTTGAACAGTTTCTTCCAAAGTGTATTCACCATAGAGAGAGAGAGACTTACCAGAGATGACGAAATGCACATTCGTTTCTGAGCTGCTTGGCTTTGTCATCTCAAAAGAAGCTGTCAGGAAGCACCTTGCCAGCCTGAAGACTGGGAAAGCACCTGGACCTGACGGGATCAGCCCACGTATGCTGGTAGAGTTATCTGACGTCCTTGATACTTCCATTAGCATCTTCTTCAGGAAGGCTTTGGATGCTGGAAAGATCCCTGATACCTGGAGAACTGCCAGTGTCACCCCAATCTTCAAGAAAGGCAGCCTGCTCAGCCCAAGCAATTACAGGCCAGTAAGCCTAACCTGCATACTCTGCAAGACTATGGAGGCGCTTATTCGTGAACCACTCTTAGCACACCTCCAGGATAACAGGCTAATCAATAGGCGACAGCATGGCTTTACTCAGGGACGATCCTGTATGACTCAGCTATTGGAGACCTTGGACATCTGAACTGAGATGATTGATGCAGGAGGAGTGGTGGATGCAGTATACATGGATTTCATGAAAGCCTTTGATAGTGTACCCCACCGCAGGTTAGTGGCCAAAGTGGAAAGGTCCTCGAATGGATTAGGGATTTCCTTGCCAACAGGTCACAGCAGGTCATCGTAAATGGCGTAAGATCAGAACAAGCAAGGGTGATGAGTGGCATCCCTCAAGGCAGCGTTTTAGGGCCTATCCTATTCGTCATGTAAATCAACGACTTGCCTCGCCATGTCCACAGTCATATTGAGCTCTTTGCAGATGACACCAAGGTTTTCACGCGTAGCGACGACAGCAACTCTGGGGGCTACTCTTCAAGAGGATCTAGGCCGGCTACAGCAGTGGTCCACAGACTGGCAACTACGCTTTCACCCAGAAAAGTGCTGTGTCCTGAGACTGGGCCATCCGAAGGAAGCAGCCACCTACTGCATGAATGGACGCAACACCCAGGGAGTGGAGTGCACTCATTGGTTAGAGGAGAGTGGCGTTGAAAAAGACCTGGGTGTGTTAGTGGACAAAGATTTGAACTTCAAGAATCATGTGGCACACATAACAGCAAAAGCCAACAGAATCCTAGGCGTTATAAGGAGAATTTTTTACCATCTTACGCCCAAAAACCATTGTCCCTAGTGAGACCAGCCTTGGAATATGGCCACTCATTCTGGCAATGAGGACACAAGACACTCTGATCTGCAGTGACCTGTAAAATGTCCAAAGGAGAGCAACCCGCCTGATAGGTCCCCCGAGGATCTCCCCTACCCAGAAAGTCTTGCTAGCCTGAAGCTACCTAGCTTGGAGCACCGTCGTACCAGAGGTGACATGATCGACGTATGCAAATACGTCCACAGGATCTATGACACAGATCGACGAGTGCCCCCCCCCCCCCCCCTCGCACACACACTTCCAAGGCAAGGACACCTGGGGAGACAGTCTTAAGCTGGCCAAGGGACACTCCAGGTTGAACACACGAGCTGGTTACTTCTCCCAGCGTGTCGTCAGTCTGGAATAGTCTTCCGAACAATGTTGTAACTGCCCCATCCGTCTGCGCATTTAAAAATAGACTGGATGCGCACTGGGGGAATGCACCGACTCTGTACGACCCAAAATGCTACCACTAGGCTGTGCTATGCATGCCACACGTAGTCTAGTAATTTCTTTCTTGGAACGGTGAACAGGCCATTTAGGCCTTCTACACCACAAGAATCAAGTATCAAGTAAGTAAGTGAGTAAATAAGAAGAAACCTGACCTAGACTCCCTCTGCCGAAGCTTGAGTGTCTTTTTAAGTTAAAAGACTGTAATGTTGCATTCTGCATATCCATTGTAAGTCACAGTTATCAAATAAAATTATGTACATAATTAATCAACTAGATTGTTTACGACATATTTTTTATTATAAATTTCAATTGTTTTCATAAAGTCATGCAATCAGGATCTAATCGATCACCTTTGAATACGATTTCTTAAAAACAAATGACAAAATACTCCTCTCCATCAAATGATGAATGCCAAACTTTAAGTCATTACTGTCATTGATGCGCTAAGTTGTCATTGATGTGCTAACTTGCATGGCATGTACGCTGACGTCTCCCACATTTTTCAAAACAAATGCATCACACAGAATTCGGTTCAAACACGTGCAAAGCATCAAATCAAAAGAATCCAACAACACATAAATAGGCGTGATTTTGCACATCTACACATCTGCACAAGATAACTACCGCATATGCGTCACAGAAGTCAGTGTGTATGTTCCTTAAATTAAGTCAAAACTCTACCGTGAAAGATTTGCTGCAAACAAAATAGCCACGCAGCAGCATATGCAGAAAAGTGACTGACCCTGAAAATTGGGCAGTTAGCCACTGCGTCTGCAGGATTAAAGTTGATGGGCAGAGACACCAAGTGGTCTACCCACTTTTTACGATAAAGAACAGTGTGGTCTATCTGACATAATCGTTTTTGGGCAACAAGGCCACCTTGTTTCATACTTTTAGAAACAATGAGACCATTATGTTTCTTTGATCTTCAGTTGCTAACATGCTTTAAAAGTGTTCGTAACACAGCCAGCTTAGATCTAGTAGTTGCCTCTCAAAAGAGACAGGTCGATGGCTCTGCCAGCTGTGTGTAATTTGATAGCACTGAAATCTGAAACAAATACGCTTTTGTTTTAGTGGAAGAAAATAGTGCGAATGAAGCAAGTTAACGGCACGAATCTATGGACCGAATTAATTGCCCTGTCATTACAAAGAACTTATATACAAGAAGTTGAATTGTCAAACACACACACACACACACACACACACACACACACACACACACACACACACAAAATCATAAATCTTAAAGAATCCTTTACACCGAAATATAACTAAAACATTGCTTAATGTTGAATGTTAATGTCCAGAGCTAAAAACAGAAAGTACAGAAATACATGTTGATTTTGTCTTGTGTACAATTGATTAATTGTGCACAGTAAATGCGTACTTATGTGCTTGGTTTTTATGTGTTTTTTGTTTGTTTTGTGTGTGTGTGTGTGTGTGTAGTGTGTGTGTGTGTGTGTGTGTGTGTGTGTGTGTGTGTGTGTGTGTGTGTGTGTGTGTGTTTATAACTTTTGATTAAAAGCACCAACAAGAGTGCGCTTGTATTTTACATTCCTTGTAATAGCTCTTTCGTTTTATTGCACAATATCCGTTATATAAAACGAAATGAATGTAGTGTTCTTATAACCGAAGATTCCTTACCAGGAAAGCCGCTTATCAGGAACAGAAAATTTGGGGCTCCCTTCGACTTCCTTATAAGCGGGATGTACTGTAATGTTAAATCGAATGAAAAACGAGTGAAACAAAGAAGAGCAAAGAAACATCCAGAAATTTAGATGTAGGCTTTATTTTAATCTTTCGTTTTGATGCATTATAATGAAGACAAATTCATCAACTTCATGAAAAATTTACTTTGACTTGATTTGTAATGATGTAACTCTGCAATTTTGGGGCTAATTCTGCCAAAAGGTGAGCGCCTAGCGCAAATTTGTACATTTGGCGTTGTTGTTACAATTTACGCTGCCACAAACAATTATTCCCTACACGCACCTATACCACAGGAACATGGACAATCAGGCAATATATCACCATAATATAAATTAACAGGCACAAAAATCAATACACGCCACTAGCAGCAAGGGCATCCAGCAACACAGGGAGTTTCAACCATCACTATCAAAACTGACACATTAAACCCATATATGCCCACCGTCCCATTTATGGGACGCAATATTGTAATGATGATACTAAGTCAACTGAACCCAAATACATAGACTTATATGTTCCAGACAGGTCAAGGGAGGCTATGTGTGACCCACTGCTGTGTTCTGGGGAATTAATCTTCCTTAGCTTTTTCCAAGGGAGGCTGTCATTTGCAATTATGAGTATGGACTGGAGAGCACCATGGCAAGCAATAAATGGTGAGTTCATATTAAATAAAACGCACACACACACACACACACACACACACACAACACACACACACACACACACACACACTTTTTTTTTCAAACAAAGAACAAATAATGGAGATAATGATGTTATCTGAAAACGTTTTTCATGGATTTTTCAGAAAATGATCTTGCTTGCATTTGTGAATGTTTAAAGTGCCGTCCCAAAAATGGGACAGTGGGTACGAGGAGGGGTGGGGCTTTTAACACAAACAAAGAAAGAACTTGCTTCTCTTGTCTTTCAGAGTCTACAATGTTCATCAAGTTCAATGCGGAAGGAAGATGACAGCAGCCACTGTCTACATTAAGCCACCTCCTGTGAATGAGGACACTGATGACCACAGCGGTGAAGAAGACGGGGAGGGGGACAGTATCCAACCTCAATGGGCGTCAGCTACAGGC
>JADBJO010022621.1:0-10000 GCA_016801955.1 Conus betulinus | reverse complement strand
CTGAACATCACAATAGTGAAATATCTCCTGGTGATTTGCTGATTTATTCTTTGTTCCTTTTTTAAGGTAATATTCGCCTGTTTCTTTTGGTTATATCAGGTGGAAACTTACTTTATAAGTTTGGTAAACTAAAAGAACTCCCATGCAAAAAGACCATTACACACAGAATGTTGTCTCTTCGCCTCACCTTCCCTGGTCCACACCTGTCAGAGGTGTAGGGACAGTGGGACTCATCTTCCTGTTCCGCACACTGAGGTTTCAAATCACAAGGAAAATGTTCATACAGGTCAGGCCACACCGACCGAGAACAATTCCACAGGTTGAGCCCCTGGCACTCGACGAGGTTTCCTATTCTCTAGCAGGAAAGAGAAGCGTAGTTTGAATGTACTGCAGTCACTAGTCGATGCATGATAAACAAATAAAGATATATGGGATTCATCACTCGCACCCTTACCGAAGTCATCAGGAAAAAGCAAGAAAGGGTAAGAGGGCCTCATTGGCTGTGTCTGACAACACTGCCTTGAGCCACACGGACCAACGGAAATCTTGATATATCTCAAGGTACTTCTATGCCAACTGACAAGGCCCAGTAAGGTGACGTGGTCAGGTGGTCTGGTAAGAGTAATGCAGCTCTGTAATATTTGTGAACATGGAGTGGACCCATCAAATCCTGGTGTCTGTATGTATCCTGCAACACAATGATTTCATAATTATCTCAGCTCAGGTCATGAAAGGTAATTCAGCAGGACATCCAGCTTTAAGCTATGTTTTCAAATACGAGTAGACAAACAGTGAAGAGAGGGAAATTCAGGTGAATTCAACACAGCATTCAGCTTTAAGCTATGTTTTCAAATACGAGTAGTCAACACAAAGGTGAGGGAAATTTTGGTGACTTCAACAGGACATTCAGCTGTAAGATACGTTTCAAATACGAGTAATCAACACAAAAGTGGGGGGAAATTTAGGCGAATTCAACAGGACATTCAGCTTATATGCTATGTTTTCAAATACGAGTAGACAACACTAAAGGGAGGGAAATTCAGGAGAGTAGAACAGCACTAAAGGGAGGGAAATTCAGGAGAATGGGTGTAGAGGGACGTTCTCTCATATCAGCATATTTTGTTTTCTAGCTGTATTAAGTTGTATGCTTTTAACATTTACGTGTCCTGTTCCAGTGTCGAGGGTTCATGCTTGCATAGGCAGGCTTCTCCTATCCCTCCCACAGAAATGCCTACAGTACTACCTGTAAGTAGATGTTGATGACACTGTGGGCAATCCCATGGGCTTTGGAGGGAAAAACACCTGTGTGTCCAGCGAGCGAGAAAGATAGGCGATGGAACCCCATCAGTCCTGCTACAGATTGCTCATGATGGCAAAATGCATACACATATGTATGGAGGTGTGATCTGTGGGCTTCTGTAAGCATGCCCCTGCATGCATATACGCACGCATGTGTGCGCATATGTTTGTACATACGTAAGTTATATATATATAGTATATATATATATATATATATATATATATATATATATATATATATATATATATATTATATTATATATGTGTGTGTGTGTGTGTGTGTGTGTGTGTGTGTGTGTGTGTGTGTGTGTGTGTGTGTTGATTATTTGCGGGGAACGTTATTTAAAAGATAACATAGATATTAGTGTGATCATTGATAACAATGATAATAACAACAACAAAGACCACAACGACAACATCAGCGACAATAACAACGGTGATAACAATGATTATGATCGTTTTAAAAAAGGAAAGAAATGGACCATAGTATCGTAGTAAGGTTGATTATTGAACCATGTTGTGATGACAGTGTGTGAGTGGTAGAGAGGGGTCACGTTCGGAGCGCTACGACTAATGACTCATTCAGTAGACTGACTGACCCAGTTACTGAAGGCAGGGAGATGAGCACGTGGTTTTGGGAATGCTAATCATCTGGCATGTTGATATAGTCCGTTCACTGATGAAATTTTGATATAGTCCTTTTCGGTGAAATGAACTCGGACAATGGCCATTTGACTCTTTTGAGTAATGGTTCTTTAGACCATTATCTGAGTAACACGTCGGTCTTTTTTATACTAAATTACCATGGGTTCTTGAGGTTGCAGATAGCTACAGAGTGAGATTGTCAGGAATTCAACCGAGTACTAGTTATTTAAATGTAAGGACAAATGATGAATGTTAATTGGTTATCATACTATTGAAGGGAGGGTATTATTACACAATAAGGATTGTGGCTGGACCATACGAACCCCTCAAACATTTGTAGATTTGACGAATAAGAAATCTGGAAAATCACTAAGAGATACGAAAATGTACCCCCCCCTTCCGACCCCCCCCAAAAAAAAAAAAAAAAAAAAAAAAAAAAAAAAAAGGTCTTATGATAGACGTACTAGAAAAGTGACAATCGCCACATTTGATGAAAAGACTTTTGTCCTATTGAGCGCAAAGATGCAGAAGAAACAGTTTGGGTATGATAAATTTTATCTTTACAGAAGTGTATCATACCAAGCACTGTGTATGGCTGGTTTATGTTGTGGCTTTGAAAATATTCACGTGCACTGCGATCTTGTAAAATCCAGACAGCTTGAAGATATGATAGTACCGTCGTAATGCAATATCTTTACCCAGTACCACCCAGGAAAGTAATGATAATAAATAAATAAATACATAAATAAATGAATGAATGAAATAAAAAGCTTAAAAGTCCTCTCTACATCCCATTGGCTTGCTCAAAATTTGACACTGTGGAAATCATTTTAGCCACAGAAAAGGGGAACCCATTTCCTTCATCGGAAGGAAAAAACACTCTTGACATTACATGTTAGGGGTCGGTCTTAAAACGGTCAAAACATGATTCATCGTCAGTCGTACAGAAGAGACCCCTCTCTTTATCATCATCATCACCAGACTCAAATAGATAAAGCCTCCCCATGTTTGTAAGAGGGGGGTACAGATCAATGAGCGGACAGGGGTTGGGGAGCATTCTGGGTGGGCTACTTCGCACAGCTGTTCCCCTTTTGAAATCGGGAGGGAAAGCGTTATTGGGAAAAAAGTGTTAAAACGAGAGTGAATATCGTACAAGACGCCCAAAATCAGCTGTGGCAAAGAGAACCAATGTTTCATACAGCGGGCAATAGAAAGCGTGCTAGGACCGCTAATTGCCAAAAAGAGGAGAGGGCCTATAAATGGAGACATCCAAAAGCAAAAGAGTGCTGTAAAGGGGTAGGGTGATTCACTTGATATCAAATGTCTTTAATCACCCTCTCTCGTGCGAGAGTCTTAGGGTCTAGATTTATTTACTCCAACACCGACTCAATCTTCAGTGGAAAAGGGCAAGTTTGTGGAATTAATTCCTTTCGCCTCCTTGGCTCTGTCAGCTCCCCATTGAGTTCAATGTGAGTGGAGGCAGTGCACAGTATTTTTTGACCTGACAAACACCCTCCTGCACATCCAGGCCAAAAGAGACTAATGCTGATCGTGGTAATATGGCAGATAGCGAAATTGTAGCCCCTGTCAACAACTGGCTACACAGTTTGTTTTCATAAGTAGATGCTAGTCTCAACGACACTCTGATGAGCCCAAGAGGAAACACATATCCCTACCAGACCTATATCGAATCTACGCTCAGCTATGGAGATGCAGCCAAGAAGAGTCAGCTCACAGCTTTCGATTACTATGGGGATACAGCGGGGACACATGGGACGTCATGCAGGGAGACGACAATGAAGGACTGAAAGCTCGTCGAGAAATGGCGGCTCACAGTGGAGAAGGTGGACATGATTGGGCGTCTACACACCATCATCGTGACTCAGGACAGATATCTGCTCAATGGGGTGGACGTCAAGTTCTAGCTGGTGAGGTCAAGCACGCCTTCCAACCTGATGGGCCATGGATCCAACCAGCGTTTCAAAGCGTTCATCACCAACGCCTCTTATTTGTCAGGGAATGTAAACTGAACCCCACAGTGGCGCTAGCTCATGCTAAGGCTCTGGAGGAAAGGAACGGCTAGGTACCTGCTGAAAAAGAGTGATCCTGAAAAAAGTACTCCATCCCCATAGGAAACCTGAAACGCCGTACAAAACAACCTGTTTCTTAGATTCTAGTTGCAAAGTGAGACGACTGCTGGCGGAAATCTAAACAAATCTTAAATAATGTCAGCGAACCGCCCAGAGAAACGTGAACAAACGAGTCACAAGACAAAACACAACGCGTTTCGACCTCTTAGGTCTTCTTCAGATGAAACAAAAACGAACAAAATAACGAAAATTCACTTTAGCTTTGATAAGTGAATTTTCGTGATTTTATTCATTTTGTTTCACCTGAAGAAGACCTGAGAGGTCGAAAACGCGTTGTGTTTTGTCTTGTGACTCGTTTGTCCATGTTTCTCTAGGCGGTTCGCGACATGACATTCATTTAAAATCTGTTTCTTAGTCAACTTCCAAAATGAATCATCGTCGGACTGGTGACCAGAGAGGCTTTCAATGGCAGCAACAGAAGTAAACCTTTCAACTTCACCATGCAGGATGTGTACTTCCTCTCCTTGTTTCTGGAGGGTAAGCAGATACCATCCGAACCCTTGACACCCGACTTGCAGAAGGAAACTACGTCAGGTCTTATTACAACCCATTTGTCACATTGGGACTGGCTCACCGTGATGTGGAGAATTGAGTCAGCTATTGGGACTATCAAGAAGGATACTGCCTGTACGTCTTCAATCTGTCCCTGAAGTCTGCTGTACAGGTATCAGGTGGATTGGGTGAGAGGTGGTAGTCTATGCCTCAAGCTAAAATTCCCTTAGTGGAACTGGTGTATGTTTGTGGCCTACGCAGAGCTGGAATTCCCTCCTAGAGATTGACTGTGGCTGACAAATGATTACAGACTTCACATCATGAACGCTCGGGAGCTGTTGGGTTGTCTGTACAACGACCATCATGTGAGAAGAAATATACAAAGGAGCATTTGCCAGAGGCAAACTATCGAGACACGACATCAAATGGGAGCCCAGTGGCTTACGTCGTTAATACGGCTAGGTACGGATCCCTCGGGTCAGCACTAAACAGCTGCGTGGCTTGATGGACGAGGCAAATATTTCGATAGTTATGGATTGCCCATTTTTACACGATGATCTTAAACAGTTTTCTGTCAGATCACTGTCACAGTTGTCATTATAATTCGAGAACGTCACAGGATCTCTCGAGCGAGCGCCATGTTTTGTTTATTAGTGTATGTACTAATCATATGTAAATGTAGAGGATGGTCTTTCGAACGACTGCTGTCTATCATTAAAAACTTTAACCGTAACAGACCCAAACCAATGACAGAAATGTAGTAGCCTTAGTGAAAGGAAAAGACAGAACCTTTAACCCACGCCCTCTGTAAACGTTCCCCTTGATATAGAAAGAGAAAAAAGAAAGGAAGGGTCAGAAGCGAAGCCTCCATGCACTGTCATCAGCGATTGACGTTATATCCTTTGTGCACGCCTGCGTCAGTGAAAGCGTGGAGGAAAACGTGTTAAAAGTTTCATATTCGTCACTATGCTATAGCGACTAATGTCAAAGAAGGGAAAATAAAAACCGACCCAGTGAGGCGTAGCCCTGCACGAACAAGAGTTTAAACGTTTTTTTAACGTCAAGAAAAAGACTGTGTGAAGATTGTAACTATCAGATGACAGAAATCGAGATGCCAGTCAGCAACAGCGAAAGCAACAGACCCAAGGGGACACTGAACAAACGTGAAACGTAGCATGAGAAGAAGAAGAAAGAAGACTTCAAGACTGATCACAAAAAAAACAAAAACAACAACAACAATAACAACAACAGAAACACCGGAGTAATGACCACTAAAAGTTCGCCAAATAGGGAACGGGGAAGACATACCAGACTGAAACACAAAAGGTCAGAGGCAAAAACCACGACAACACACACACACACACACACACACACACACACCGGAGTAATGACCATGATGTTCATCAAAAAGGGGAATGGGGAAGACATACCAGAATGAGCACAAGGGACAGAGGCGAAACCGAACAACAACAAACAACAAAAAATCGAATGATATTTTCCTTTCGTTTCGTTTGTGCCTAAAAAAAAACAAAATTTTTTTATACGTGTGTAATTTCAATGAAACTTTTTTTTTTTTATGTTTGATTGAACTTTTGAGTGAGTATAGGTTTGAAGTTTTGTTCCGTTTTCATGAAAAAAATAATAACCTTTGTAGTTTGCGCCATAAAAAAAAAAGGTTTGATGACTTTTTTTTAGTGCGCGTGTGTGTGTGCGTGAGTGAATGAAGTACTGGATTTATAATTTACATAACATTAGTGATTATACAGAGTTTTTGTTTTCTTTTGATGAATAACAACACTTTTTTTTCTTCGCCGATTTAAGTGTCGTGTTTTGTTAATGATGTTCGTGTATCGTTCTTTTTTCTTTCTATACTTAGGGTATGGGTTAATATTCACTATTTGTTATACTGTTTTTTTTCCCTTATACGTTTTATGTGGATTAACCGTTTACGATTCATTCATGTGAAGCGATGTTATATGGCGATAAACAAAGTTTGTTTTTTTTTTTAACACTGTTTTCATTCGTTTTTGTTTGTTTGTTTGTTTGTTTGCTTGCTTTTTTCGTTTTGTTTTTCTGCTTCTTCTCTCTTGTCTTTTCACATGCGAGCGTCAGTGATAAATCTCGGGATTGCCATTTTAGAGGCCAATTACTCTATCTAGTGTTGTTTATATAAGACAGGGTCAGCATATGTGCGAATAGAATAAAATAGAATAGAAGTGTTTCTTCCAAGTTTTACCATTGAAGATCAAACGGTTTTTATGGCCAAGAGATATATCAGAGATAATATAAGATTAATCTATAACTTAACTGACTATTTGTAAATACACCAACTGTCTGGTTTGCTTTTATTCTTAGATTTCGAGGAAAGCCTTCAATTCACTTGACTGGGGATTCATGAATAAAGTGCTTGTAACATTCGGTTTGGACCAGATATACGTAAATGGATAACCAATTTCGATAATGATATTAAGTCAACTGCTGTTGTGAATGACCAGGCATCTGGCCAGTTTCTTGTAGGTCGTGGGTGCAGGCAGGGGGAACCCAGTTTCACCCTAGATATTCATTTGGAGTGTAGAAATCCTTGCCATTAGTTGAGAGATAATAGAATTATTAAAGGGATCCAAATTAATGATACAGAACACAACAGTTCATAACATGCAAGCGATGCAGAAAATCATGCTGAAGGTGGCAGTTTGTCTATTGAGGAAACAAATGATTACAATTGATAGATTTGGGAGAAAATCAAGTTTGATATTAAACACACACAAAAAGGGCTATATGGCTCGGAAGCAGGGAAAAACTCTACGAATCGCTACATGCAACATCTACGTATTTAGTGGAATCCACCTCAATTCAAAATTATGCGTATCGTATTTACCAGCAATCTCTCTGACTGTTACGATATATATTATATATATATATATATATATATTATATAGATATATATATATATATATATTATTATATATATATATATAGTATCTATATATATTGTTGTCCATTCCTCTGTGTGGTGGACTACTCCCCTGGTTTAAAACCTTCATTTAAGGATCGGACAAACACACTATGCAAGTGATGGCCAAAAGAATGTGAATAATTCAACAGTAAATCCGTGTGATCCAGGGTTTGTCTTGTTTTGTCATCTGTTTAAGTGCATAACAACACCTCCTCTATAGAAACATTTCTTCTAATGTACCTTTTCTTGGTTCTGTTAAGGCATGAAGTAAATTAACAATTTCGGATAGTTCGCAATCCTCACCTTCCTTTGACCGGCCACCTTTTTTTCATAACATTTCTTTACTTCTTGTTGGATCTTTTCGTCATTGAATATTTCTAAAACAGCCATCTAATGTTACACTTTATCATATTTGTCGTTAGAAGTTTCTTTTCTTCAAGCAAGCCAAAATATTGATTGACCTTTTCCCTTCTGTATCCAAGGTACTCGAGATGAGGACGCAAACACCCCCTGCATTTAGCTTCCCTAGGGTCTAATCAATTCCTCTTTGTCGCTGCTTTAATGATTGTCGTTCTTCATCTAGTCAGCTGCCTCCTTCTTCTCTAACTTTTCAATATGCAATGGGTGAACGCTTCTGATGTTCCATTAACTTACACGCGTTCGTTAGTTGCAAACGATCGAGTTGCACTTAGTTTCATTAATCACACAAAAAAGAGTGATCTGTAATCGTAGTCTGAATTTTCGACGATCAATAAATGGGGTGGGCTTCCTTGAATAGGGCCAGTGCCTGGATACCTTCTAGTACGGCTTTAGGGTACTGGTTAATTTAAATCAAGAGTACTGTTTGTCCCCACATCAAAGAACCAGTGGCCGGATTTCCAGGGGGGGGCATGTTTAGTTTATTTAGCAAAGGTAGCTGTGTAAGAGAATCATTAACCCATGGTCTGTCCTTATCCTGGCCTTAGAATATCTGCATCCGTGGACAAAGGGGGACAAATAATATGAAACCAGAAGAAAAAAAAAAATCAAGCCCGGCTTTGTGCAGAGGGGAGGATTGGTACTGTGTAGCGTTTTATAGTCAGGATTCAGAGTTCTCCCATACACTATGTAATATTTAGATTAAACATCGGTTTTTGAACTTGATGTTGTGCTTTAACATTGCTATAATGTCACACAATTAGAATACGCCATTGAAAAAAAATCTTGTACGGAGGTTCCAGTCTCCTCTATCTGCACATACACACACCACCGCGCGTCTCAATGTCAGCGTTCTAGAGGAGGGAAAAACTAAAACAAAACAACGCGCAAAACAAGCATTGCATGAACGCGGAAGAAACGTGCTGTGGTGCCATTATTTGTAATACACTACATCATTTTATTGTGAGGGATGCTGCGCACGAATGTAGTTCACAATTCAGAATGTCCCGCGACCTTCTTACAGTACTGACGTAACCGGGTTTGACAGACAAAAATATGAGACACAACTTGCATTAACACATATACTTCGAAAACGTGGTGTATTGGGATGCTGGTGTGGAACTGATCACTTTTCAAGTCTGGCGGACGCAATGGGTATCCTGTAAAAGATACAAGCAAACGCTTTTTCTCTAATAGTGCCAACATACTCCTTTTGGAGAGGGAAGTAACTTGGCTCAACGGAGGAGGGAACAAAAATTACGACTTTTGTATCTTTATAAGTGGTAGGCAGTTTTACACATAGTCTCGTCTATGCAACACAATATCTAGCCGAAATGGAGCAGCTAGAAATACTGACCAAAATGGTGATTTCGCCAAGCGAGATCACAAAATCGGAGAGGTCGGCGGAAAAAAACACATAAAGTTAAGCAACAGGCCTTTGCACACAGGGGGTTGATTCATCCCTTCAAAAAACATTGTTTTTTTTTTTATGCGGCAACCAATGATGGAATCTCACACAGCAGTGTGTAATCCAGCCTGTGTCAACTGGTAGTGCGCACGGGGGTCTTGGTGACCTCGTTACCGCGCGGGATAAAAGTGCAAAGTTGCGTTAACTGTGCCTGTTTTGCATCAAGCTTGCTGGCGACACAAGATGGTGTAAAATGAAAAATTCTTTTTTCCCGTGCAAGAGCAGTCTCTCAAGTGAGTTTTATGCCCCTTCTTTTGGCTGTTTAAGCCGCGGGGTTGGTTACTGTCAGCCCTTTTCTCACCATGCCACCACGAAGAAAACTTACTTAGCACCTTTGACAAAACCAGGGCGATTGCGTGGATACAAGATGGCATTGCAAAGGCTGAAGTGGCGCGACGACTTGGTGTGCATCATTCAGTTATTGTTTAGACTGAATCAGCGTTTTAGGGCGACCAACAGCGTTGAAGAGAGGCCACGGTCAGGTCGGGCCTAGGCAGACTACTCCCAGAGAAGATCGTTTCATCGAGAGGCAGGCCCTATTGCAGCGGGATACCACTTCCACCAGCATCCAAA
>JADBJO010022620.1:20000-27658 GCA_016801955.1 Conus betulinus | reverse complement strand
CGTCAACGTGGTGTAAAAATACATCCCTCATGTATCCCAGGCTGTAGAGTCAATAGCAGCCTGCTCCCCGTCTCTCTGTGCCTGATTCTAGGCTCACACTGTTGGAGATCGCTTCATGGAAACAAGCCCACTATAATGACCATTGCTGTCAAGTCTGGCTGAAGGGCTGTGTTACGCTGTGTCACCTTGAGGGCTATTTATTGAAGGAACAGATGGTGTTCACTCACTGACAAAGGGCTGCATGATTTTTTTTTTCTTTCTTTCTTCTTCTTCTTTTTTTTTCCTTCATATTTACGGGTTTGTTTTTTTTACTTATTAATCGATGGGCTGCATAGTTGTAGCGTATCTTACTCTCTTATCTTAGAGACAGAGGACCACATATTTCGCGTGAATTGTACTCAGAGCTGCATATTTAGAGCGTTGCTCAGAACTAGAGGGTTCCATTTTCTGAGTGTTTTGCATTCAGAGAGAGACAGGGCTGAATATTAGAATATGTTTCATTCATAGCGGGCTGGCGAATTCCATATATAAAAGTTGTTTTCACACAGAAGATAGCGGAGAATATATCATATATATGTATATGTTTTTTTCTTTTTATTGACTCGCTTATTTGACTGTGTGTATCTTCATTTTCTTATCACACATCAGGAATAGCATATTCAGCGTGTTTTCACTCAAGGAGGAAGCATTAGATATGATAGTGTGCGTGTGTGTTGTAATTTTGACACAAGGAATGGAGAATTGCATATGTGTAGTATTTTCTACTCAAACAATAGAGGATTGTATATTTAGTGCGCTTTTCCTCTTAAGAAATGGCGATGTTCATAGTTAAAGTGCTTTTCACTTAAGGGAATGGAAGCGTGTTTTTCCACACAAGGAATGGACAGCTGCATAGTTAGAAAGCTTTTCAATCAAGGAATAAAGAGCTGCATATTTAGAATGTTTCCCATGCGAGAACTTGGAAATGTTCACACGGTTTCCGAATGAAATATGTGGCAAATTAGAGGCTGTCGTTTTTCGCTCTGAAGGCACACAGACACGTGAACAAGCAGAAGGTTTCCACTCCGGCAGTCATCGCTGTTCTGTAGCTGAGGGCATATATCTCCCTGACAGAAAAGAGGTGGCTAGGTTTTATCAGGTCTGTTGGCAAGGTGACTGAATGCAGCTGTGGCAGGCAGAGCGACTCACGGCCTAATGAGCGTGTGGCGGTGATAACAGCGCGTGTTCTGTGGCCACACAGGACAACACTGTGCTCAGAGCTCAGTCCTATGGACTGCCGTTTACCACACATGTCGCAGAGCATAGTGTAGTAACTGGCTCCCTGTCCGCCTGTAGGCGTGGTTGGTTGTCTGTCTGTGTGCTTTTTTTTAGTGTCTCTGTCTGTCTCACTAGTTGTCTGTCTGTCTAACCGTTTACCAGAGTGCTTGGTTATTTGTCGTTCTATTTCTTGTTTGTTTTTTTTTTTCTGTGTCTGATTGTAGGTCTTTGTTTGTTTTAGGGGGTTTACTTTGTTATCTGTATGCCTGTTTGGTTGTGTGTGAATATGTCTGTTAGCTTTGCTGTTTGTGTGTCTGCCTGTGTGTCTAGCTGTTAGGGGGAAAAGAAGGTACATGAGCATCAGTCAGACTGATCATTCTGCAGGTGACGACACCTTGCATGGAGGCCATTGATGTGGTTGATGTGTCAACTGTACTATGATGTGGCTGATGTGTCAACTGTACTATGATGTGGCTGATGTGTCAGCTGTACTATGATGTGGTTGATGTGTCAGCTGTACTATGTCGCGTATATCCTAGCGTCAAGAAGCATTCCACAGCAATGTGGCTGGTTGATGTTAGATGTATAGTGTACTATGTCACGTGATGATAGGGCCAGCTACAGTCCACAGCGATGTTATGGTAAATTGCGCATACGTCCTTATATAGGTGATGGTAGTTTAGTACTATCTGATGAGATAGAAAGGGTTGGGGAAAACGGGTTGGAAATAGACAAGGTCAGAGTGGAAGAAGATAGAGCAAAATAGACAGGACAGAGTGGGGAAAGATAGAACAAAATAGACAGGACAGAGTGGGAAAAAAATAGAACAAAATAGACAGGACAGAGTGGGTTAAGATAGAACAAAATAGACAGGACAGAGTGGGAAAAGATGGAGAAAAATAGACAGGACAGAGTGGGAAAAGATGGAGAAAAATAGACAGGACAGAGTGAGAAAAGATAGAACAAAATAGACAGGACAGAGTGGGAAAAGATAGAACAAAATAGACAGGACAGAGTGGGAAAAGATAGAACAAAATAGACAGGACAGAGTGAGAAGAGAGAGAGAGAGAGAGAGCAAAGTAGACAGGTCAAAGTGGGAAAAGATAGAACAAAATAGACAGGACAGAGTGAGAAGAGAGAGAGAGCAAAATAGACAGGACAGAGTGGGAAAAGATAGAACAAAATAGACAGGACAGAGTGAGAAGAGAGAGAGAGAGCAAAATAGACAGGTCAAAGTGGGAAAAGATAGAACAAAATAGACAGGACAGAGTGAGAAGAGAGAGAGAGAGAGCAAAATAGACAGGACAGAGTGGGAAAAGATAGAACAAAATAGACAGGACAGAGTGGGAAAATATAGAACAAAAGACGCAGGACAGAGTGGGAAAAGTTAGAGCAAAACTGTGAAAAGGTTCAGAAAGTTTGGGAAAGACAGTGCAAGATGGAAAAGGTTTAGGGCAAGACTGGAAAAGGTAAGACAAGACTGGAGAAATAGTAGGACACGGTAGCAAACGTTAAGACGCGATAATAAGAAAAGGTATAGCAAGACGTGGAAGACAGGACAAGATGGGAAATGGTATGTGGAAGACAGGACAAGATGAGAAATGGTATGTAGAAGACAGGACAAGATGGGAAATGGTATGTGGAAGACAGGACAAGATGGGAAATGGTATGTAGAAGACAGGACAAGATGGGAAATGGTATGTGGAAGACAGGACAAGACGGGAAATGGTATGTAGAAGACAGGACAAGATGGGAAATGGTATGTGGAAGACAGGACAAGATGGGAAATGGTATGTGGAAGACAGGACAAGATGGGAAATGGCATGTGGGAAGACAGGACAAGATGGGAAATGGCATGTGGAAGACAGGAGAAGACGGGAAATGGTATGTAGAAGACAGGACAAGATGGGAAATGGTATGTGGAAGACAGGACAAGATGGGAAATGGTATGTGGAAGACAGGACAAGATGGGAAATGGCATGTGGAAGACAGGACAAGATGGGAAATGGCATGTGGAAGACAGGACAAGATGGGAAATGGCATGTGGAAGACAGGACAAGATGGGAAATGGCATGTGGAAGACAGGAGAAGATGGGAAATGGCATGTGGAAGACAGGAGAAGACGGATAAATGGTATGTGGTGAAAGAGGAAGATATATGAGCACGACACGTTGATAACAGGCAGAACAAGTTGGAAAAAGGCAGGGCAAGTTGGAAAAAGGCAGGGCAAGTTGGAAAAAGGCAGGGCAAGTTGGAAAAAGGCAGAACAAGTTGGAAAAAGGCAGGGCAAGTTGGGAAAAAGGCAGAAACAAGTTAGAAAAAGGCAGAACAAGTTGGAAAAAGGCAGGGCAAGTTGGAAAAAAGGCAGGGCAAGTGGGAAAAAGGCAGAACAAGTTGGAAAAAGGCAGGGCAAGTTGGAAAAAGGCAGGGCAAGTTGGAAAAAGGCAGGGCATTCTGGGAAACAACAGGAGCCTCAAGGAAAGGGTTGGGCAGTACTGGTAAAGCTGTAGCTGTATGGGAAATAATAAAACATGACAGGAAAACATCGGGCAATGTGGGGAAATGCAGGGCTGTATGGGAAATGATAGGACATGATAGGGCAATGTGGGGAAAAGAAGGGCTGTATGGGAAATGATAGGACATGATAGGACAATGCGGGGAAATGGAGGGCTGTATGGGAAATGATAGGACATGATAGGGACAATGTGGGGAAATGGAGGGCTGTATGGGAAATGATAGGACATGATAGGGTAATGTGGGGAAAAGGAGGGCTGTATGGGAAATGATAGGACATGATAGGGCAATGTGGGGGAAAAAGGAGGGCTGTATGGGAAATGATAGGACATGATAGGGCAATGTGGGGAAATGTAGGGCTGTATGGGAAATGATAGGACATGATAGGGAAATGTGGGGAAATGGAGGGCTGTGTGTGGGAAGTGATAGGACATGATAGGGCAATGTGGGGAAAAGGAGGGCTGTATGGGAAATGATAGGACATGATAGGGCAATGTGGGGAAATGTAGGGCTGTATGGGAAAAATGATAGGACATGATAGGGAAATGTGGGGAAAAAGGAGGGCTGTGTGTGGGAAGTGATAGGACATGATAGGGCAATGTGGGGAAAAGGAGGGCTGTGTGGGAAATGATAGGACGTGATAGGGCAATGTGGGGAAAAGGAGGGCTGTGTGGGAAACGAAAGGGCACTAGGAGAAGGCTGGGTAATATGTGAAAAGACAGGACACAATAGGAAACGGGATTGACAAGACAGTACAAGGCACGGCAAGATGTAACGTGTTTGAATACAATACGAAGAGATAGGACAGGATGTAACATATTTGAATACAATACGAAGGGGTAGAACAGGATGTAACATGTTTGAATACAATACGGAGATAGGACCGGATGTAACATGTTTGAATACAATACGAAGATATAGGACAGGATGTAACATGTTTGAATACAATACGAAGAGATAGGACAGGATGTAACATGTTTGAATACAATACGAAGAGACAGGACAGGATATAACATGTTTGAAATACAATACGAAGGGGTAGGACAGGGATATAACATGTTTGAATACAATACGAATACGAAGGGGTAGGACAGGATGTAAACAGGTTTTGAATGCAATACGAAGAGATAGGACAGGATGTAACATGTTTGAATACAATACGAAGAGACAGGACAGGATGTAACATGTTTGAATACAATATGATGAGACAGGACAGGATATAACATGTTTGAATACAATACGAAGGGGGTAGGACAGGATGTAACATGTTTGAATACAATACAAAGAGATAGGACAGGATGTAACATGTTTGAATACAATACAAAGAGATAGGACAGGATGTAACATGTTTGAATACAATACGAAGAGATAGGACAAGATGCAAAAAGGTCAGACAAGATGTGAAAGAAAGTAGGAAGAAGATACGAGTGGAAAGATGACAGATGAAAAGATAGAAGAGAAGAGATAAAAAAAAAAGAAAGGCAGAACATGTAGGGAAAGGTCGGACAAGGGATTAAGGAAAAGGGTGGAAACAGTTGAGAGAAAAATTGGACGGACAGGGCAAGTGTGAGCAAGTTGGGGAGAACAGGGGAAAGTGGAGGAGTATAGAGCAGGGAGGACCAGTGGACACTTAGGAAAAAGGTAGGGAAAGGTGAATAAATGTAAGATAGGGAGGATTAGTGGCAATTCATTAAAAACTAGGAAAAGGGGAAAAATAAAGGACATGAACAACATGTCAGAATGTCGGGAAAAACCCATCTGGAAAAAAACTGGAAAATAAAGGACAAGTGGGATATAAGACAAATCTGGTGACAGGTAGAAACATGTAGGAGAGGCAGGACTGGAGGATTACAGGTTAAAAGGCAGGGAAAGGTGAACACACACAGGACAGACAGGACAAGGGAAATATTGGAGGAAACAAGAATAGAAAAGTGGGAAAATATTGAGCAAGCAGGACCGTTGGAACGCAGGAAAATAGAGTAAGGTGCAGAAATATTGAACAGGTAGGAAAAATGTGAATATAAATATGAAGAAGTGAAGAAATGTGGGACAGTTTAAAATGTAGGGATTAGGAGGGAAAGGGGGGAGTAGTGAACATGGAAGACAAGAGAGTATGTCGGAATTAAGGAAAGTGGGGGAGGTATTGGACAGGCAGGACAAATGGGAATGTAGGTAAATACGACAGGTGTGGAAAGTAGGAAAAAGGCGGGGATATATGTTTAAGTACTGGGCAAACAGAACACATGGGAATGTAGGAAAAAGACAGGGATAAATGGAAGAATGTACGAGAGGTGTGGAATGAATAAAAAGGGCAGGGGAGAGGTGTTGAAGTATCGGGCAGACAGAAGAAGTGACAATGTAGAATGAAGGCAGACATAGAGGGGAAAATATACGGCAGGTATGGAATGTAGAAAAGGCAGGAGAAGATGTTTGGACTATCGGGCAGGCAGAAGAAGTGACAATGTAGAATGAAGGCAGACATAGAGGGGAAAATATACGGCAGGTATGGAATGTAGAAAAGGCAGGAGAAGATGTTGGACTATCGGGCAGGCAGAAGAAGTGACAATGTAGAATGAAGGCAGACATAGAGGGGAAAATATACGGCAGGTATGGAATGTAGAAAAGGCAGGAGATGGTGTTGAACTATCGGCAGACAGAAGTGACAATGTAGAATGAAGGCAGACATAGAGGGGAAATATATACCGCAGGTATGGAATGTAGAAAAGGCAGGAGATGGTGTTGACTATCGGGCAGACAGAAGTGACAATGTAGAATGAAGGCAGACATAGAGGGGAAATATATACCGCAGGTATGGAATGTAGAAAAGGCAGGAGAAGATGTTGAACTATCGGCAGACAGACGAGGTGGGGGGCGGGGGGTGAGGGGGGGGGGGGGGGGGGGAGACGGGGGAGGGGTATCGGGGCCTCTGAACACAGCAGCAGCATAATGAGGGTTTTGCTGCCTGCAATCGTGACCTCACAGCTGATGGATGGCTCCACCGCCAGAGGGCGCCTCGGGGTGCGCGTGCCAGACATCCTCCACGCCGTTCCCTCCATCCCTCTACTCCTCCTCCTCTTCCTCCTCCTCCTCCTTGCCTCTCGTAGTGACGACAGATTGTAACAGTCGTGAATGAGCTTGGGGGTAACGTGCTTGTTTTGGCTGCCGACATGTTGGGGGTGTGTTATGCCCCCTGGCTGTGGTCCTCAACAGATGGCGTGGAACAGAGGGCGCCATGGGTCTGCTCTGCGTTGAGCTCTGACTGCTGATGATGGGAGTTCTGTGAAGAAGGCTTTTGTCATGGTACAGCTTCTGATAATGAAGAAGATTTGAGTCACTGTGTGATTTCTGGTGTTGAAGGCTTTTGTCATGGTACAGCTTCTGATGATGAAGGTGTGAGTCATTGTGTGATTTCTGGTGTTGAAGGTTTGAGTCATTGTGTGATTTCTGATATTGAAGGTTTTTGTCATGGTACAGCTTCTAATAATGAAGGTTTGAGTCACTGTGTGATTTCCGGTATTGAAGGTTTTTAGTCATGGTACAGCTTCTGATAATGAAGGTGTGAGTCATTGTGTGATTTCTGGTGTTGAAGGTTTGAGTCATTGTGTGGTTTCTGATATTGAAGGTTTTTGTTATGGTTCAGCTTCTGATAATGAAGATTTGAGTCATTGTGTGATTTCTGGTATTGAAGGTGTGAGTCATGGTTCAGCTTCTGATAATGAAGATTTGAGTCATTGTGTGATTTCTGATATTGAAGGTGTGAGTCATGGTTCAGCTTCTGATAATGAAGATTTGAGTCATTGTGTGATTTCTGGTATTGAAGGTTTTTGTCATGGTATAGCTTCTGATATTGCAGGTTTTTGTCATGGTTTTACTTTGGCATTGAAGTT
>JADBJO010022620.1:12500-15000 GCA_016801955.1 Conus betulinus | reverse complement strand
TCTCTCTCTCTCTCTCTCTCTCTTCTCTCTCTCTCTGTCTGTCTGTCTGTCTCTGTCTCTCTCTCTCTCTCTCTCTGTTCTCATCCCTCCCTCCTCCCCTCTCTCTCTCTCTCTCTCTCTCTCTCTCTCTCTCTCTCTCTCTCTCTCTCTCTCTGCGCCTTGTGCAGTTTGTCTGGCGCCATCTCTTGTTGCCAGCCGACGGTAGTTCTTGAGAGAAGCCATGACTCCGCCAAACATATCTGCTGTGACGTCAGTGGGCGAAAGAGCTGTATTGAAGACTGCACATTGGCTGCACAGATTGGCTGATTGATTGACTATTTTGGTACAGACCGTCTGTACAGATTGGCTGATTGACTATTTTGGTACAGACTGTCTGTACAGATGGGTTGATTGACTATTTTGGTACACACCGTCTGTACAGATTGTCTGTAGACATTGTACAGGTCGCACAGCTGGTTTGTACAGATTGTAGAGACTGATTGACCGTGGATTGTTCATAGCTATTGTTTGTATGGATTGTCTGTAGAGACTTTATGCGAATGATCTACAGATTGTCGGTACAGACTGTATGTGAAGGATGTACAGATTGTCTGTGGAGACTTTATGCCAATGATTTACAGATTGTCGGTACAGACTGTATGTGAAGGGTGTACAGATTGTCTGTGGAGATTGTAGGTGTCATCTTAGCCATCGAACACAATTCACACCAGCAGCATGCAATGCTGCGTAAGGACTGACGATGGAGACAGCGGCTGGTTGGGGATGGTCAGTGGGGAGCAGGGGATACAGCGGCTGGTTGCAGGTTGTCAGTGGGGTTCACCATGGGTGATCGCTGTCGCCAATCTTCTTTGCACTGACAGGTGACTGGTGCTCAGGAAGCAACAAAGGAGCAGGGGATACAGCGGCTGGTTGCAGGTTGTCAGTGGGGTTCACCATGGGTGATCGCTGCCGCCAATCTTCTTTGCACTGATAGGTGACTGGGTGCTCAGGAAGCAACAAAGGAGCAGGGGAGACAGCGGCTGGAAGGACAAGTGTTGTCTGATCTGGACCTGGCACATAACACTGCTGCAATAGTAGAAACCACATGTGAATATCAATCCTTTGCAGATAATACTGCTGCAATAGTAAAAACCACATGTGAATATCAATCCTTTGCTGATAACACTGCTGCAATAGTAGAAACCACATGTGAATATCAATCCTTTGCTGATAATACTGCTGCAGTAGTAGAAACCACATGTGAATATCAATTCTTTACAGATAATACTGCTGCAATAGTAGAAAACCACATGTGAATATCAATTCTTTACAGATAATACTGCTGCAGTAGTAGAAACCACATGTGAATGTCAATTCTTTACAGATAATACTGCTGCAGTAGTAGAAACCACATGTGAATGTCAATCCTTTACAGATAATACTGCTGCAATAGTAGTAGAAACCACATGTGAATATCAATCCTTTACAGACAATACTGCTGCAATAGTAGAAACCACATGTGAATATCAATCCTTTGCAGATAATACTGCTGCAATAGTAGAAACCACATGTGAATATCAATCCCTTGCAGATAATACTGCTGCAATAGTAGAAACCACATGTGAATATCAATCCTTTGCAGATAATACTGCTGCAATAGTAGAAACCACACGTGAATATCAATCCTTTGCTGATATAATATTGCTGTACTAGCAGAAACCACACGTGAATTACAATCCTTTGCAGATAAAACTGCTGCTCTAGCGAAACCCGCACGTGAATCACAATCCTTTGCTGATATAATACTGCTGTACTAACAGAAACAACACGTTAATTACAAGCGAATTTCAGTTCTTTGCAGACGATACTGCTTCACAGAACCAGACATGAAATACAGCCCCATGGCAGTGTGATCAGCACATGAGCAGCTAGCACTGGCCACAACAAATGCGCTAAAAAAGACGCTGGACATGCTGGCCAAGACGCACACTGCCAATCATCGTGTACATTGACCACAACGAAGTGGAGGTAGCGTCACTTTCATAGTATCTCGGGGGCTCTCTCTGCAGCAACGAAGACATGGGTAAAGAAGTGGACTGCAGGTTGGGAGAAGCTTCCGCCCCATTCAGCCAGTCTGGTAGGATCTGGCGAAGTGAGAAACTCTCACTTAAGCCCGTTATGTGCTTCTCCAGCAGCAGTGGTGTACTGACCACCGTTTTGTACGGCTTTGAAACTTGACACGGGGAAAAAACAAGCTAAGAAAAAAAGCTCCTCGATTTTGACAGCAAATGCATACGAAAAACTCATAGGCGTTAGCTGAAGCAACTTTATCACAAATGAGAGAATCAGAGAGCCAAACAGCCAGTGTCCTCATAAGCCAGCATGGCCTTAGCTGGTTAGGACATATAGCCAGACCCAACAGACTGGCAATGTTCTAAAATGAAATCCTCAGGGGCAGAGATGAAATGGAACCCAGACATGAACTGGTGCCAGACGATGGACAGGAACCTACCGATGGAGA
>JADBJO010022620.1:5000-10000 GCA_016801955.1 Conus betulinus | reverse complement strand
GACATGCAAGCAGACTCACTCCAATCAATACAGACACACAGACAGGCAAGCAGACTCACTCCAATCAATACAGACACACACTGACATGCAAGCAGACTCACAATCAATACAGACACACTGACAGGCAAGCAGACTCACTCCAATCAATACAGACACACAGGCACACAGACAGGCAAGCAGACTCGCTCCAATCAATACAGATACACAGACAGGCAAGCAGACTCACTCCAATCAATACAGACACACAGGCACACAGACAGGCAAGCAGACTCGCTCCAATCAAACACAGACACACAGACAGGCAAGCAGGACTCACTCCAGTCAATACAGACACACAGACAGGCAAGCAGACTCACACCAATCAATGCAGACATACAGACAGACAGACAGGCAAGCAGACTCACTCCAATCAATACAGACACACAGACAGGCAAGCAGACTCACTCCAATCAATGCAGACATACATACATACAGACAGACAGACAAGCAGACTCACTCCAATCAATACAGACAGCCTGACAGACAGACAGACAGGCAAGCAGACAGACAAATCAAGAAGAGTAAGATCTTGTGACTACAGGACCCGGATTATTGACAGTTAGCGGACCAGGGAGGGATGGTTGGGGGAGAAGGGGGGGGAAGGAGGGGATGGTCAGTGTGAGGGTGTGGGTGTGGGTCAAGGTTCACTGTGAGGGCCGTCTTGGAGTGGAGTGATATTGATTTCCCTGTCAGCCCCTGATATACACACACCCTTCCCCCGCCTCCCCCCCCCTCCCTCCTACCCCGCCCCGACACTGGCCTCCCCCTTCTCCCCACTACCCCGCCCCCCCACACTGGCCTCCCCCCCCCTCTCCCCCCTACTCCCCCCCCCCCATACACACACACACACACACTGCGGCGACATTGGCATCACTTAACTGCTCTCCTCCTCCTGGTCTTTGTTCCATCTTTGTCTGTCTATCTGTCTGTCTGTCTGTCTGTCTGTCTGTTCCTCTCTCTGTCTCTCTCTCTCTCTCTCTCTCTCTCTCTCTCTCTCTCTCTCTCTCTCTCTCTCTCTCTCTTGCAAATTCCTAAAATTTCGCAAAGTGTGCGTGAGATTTCGACTTGGTGTCAGTGATTTGAATGCCCATCAAAGATATACACACTAAACTCCAAAAAAATCTAACTCTAATTGTAACTCGCTCTCTAGCTATGTATATTTTCAAACCTCTAAAACGAAGAGGGGAACTGTTATCACTTAACACAAAAATGCCAGAGTAATTTCAGGGAGAACATGTTGTTATGCAAATATATTTCTTTCATAATTTTCAGTATATGCGCCGGGCGCGCGTGTGTCTACTTTTGTTCTTGACCTCATTGCAGATAGGTCGGTGGCCTTTGCAATTAAACTATTTGAATCTTAAATAAATGTCAGCGAACCGCCCAGAGAAACGTGGACAAACGAGTCACAAGACAAAACACAACGCGTTTCGACCTCTTAGGTCATCCTCAGGTGAAACAAAAACGAATAAAATAACGAAAATTCACTTTGAAGCCATCTGAAGCGATCAAAGCTAAGTGAATTTCCGTTAATTTATTCGTTTTTGTTTCACCTGAAGAAGACCTAAGAGGTCGAAACGCGTTGTGTTTTGTCTTGTGACTCGTTTGTCCACGTTTCTCTGGGCGGTTCGCTGACATTTATTTAAGATTTGTTTAGATTTTCCGCCTGCAGTCGTCTCACTTTGCAACTAAACTATTTGAGTTTGAGGTTGTGTTTTTTTTTCTTCTCTCTCTCTCTCTCTCTCTCTCTCTCTCTCTCTCTCTCTCTCTCTCTCTCTCTCTCTCTCTCTCTCTCTCTCTCTCTCTCTCTCTCTCTCTCTCTCTCTCTGTTATCGAAAGGGGAGGTGAAGAGAGCCGAGGGTAGTTTACATATCATGTGCATTCTTTGTTATGAAAACGTTCTGGGTCTTGTCCCCTCCCTCCCCCATATCCCACCCCTCCTTTGTTGTTGTTGCTGTTGTTAATGTGTTCCACCCCTCCTTTGTTGTCGTTGCTGTTGTTAATGTGTTCCACCCCTCCTTTGTTTGTTGTGTGCTGTTGTTAATGTGTTCCACCCCTCCTTTGTTGTCATTGCTGTTGTTAATGTGTTCCCACCCCTCTTTGTTGTTGTTGCTGTTTGTTAATGTGTTCCCACCCCTCCTTTGTTGTTGTTGCTGTTGTTGTTGTGTTGTTAATGTGTTCCACCCTTTTGTTGTTGTTGCTGTTGTTAATGTGTCCCACCCCTCCTTTGTTGTGTGTTGTTGCTGTTGTGTCCCCACCCCTCCTTTGTTGTTGTTGCTGTTGTTAATGTGTTCCACCCCTCCTTTGTTGTTGTTGTTGTTGTTTGTTAATGTGTCCAATGTGTTCCACCCCTCCTTTGTTGTTGTTGCTGTTTGTTAATGTGTTCCACCCCCCCTCCTTGTTTGTTGTTAATGTGTTCCACCCCTCCTGTTGTTAATGTGTTCCACCCCTCCTTTGTTGTTGTTGCTGTTGTTAATGTCTTTAACGTCTTTTCACAATGCTGTGATATTAGACGAAAAAAAAAAAATTAACAACAATCAAAAAAAAAACCCCTTCCTATATCTGAACCTCCCTACCATTTCCCTTCAAAAATGAAATCTTAACAACAATAACATACTCAAAACATTTCTAAACATTAAATCAATGAGCCAACTGGGCTCCGTTTTAAGCCTTTAACAACATCTAGCATAAGCAAATCGTTCAATAAAATATCTTTGAAAGATGAATCTGAAACCGTTGAATCACAAATCGAAGTGGGTAAAAATGATTTCAAATGCTGACAGTGTAGAATAACATGGACAGGTGTTATTTCCTCACCGCAGACGCACTTAACATGACTGTTGAATTTGCATCTGAGAGCGTTCAGTCTGAATCTGTAGACCAGGGATGTGACAGTGTTCGGTTTTCACACATGAGCTCACCATTGCAGGAATGTATATGTTTGACTTTGAAAATATTCCTCTTTTCAGTGAAATTTACAAAGGAACCTCCTAATAGTTCCCTTCACATGATTCCAACAAGTTTTTCGTTATTAAGGAATAACTTTCAGATAAAGATAAAGGAATTTTAACATGCACAGAATTTTTAATGTTCATTGCACCCTTTTTAGCTGTTCTGTCCGCCCATTCATTACCAAAAATATTACAATGTGATGGAACCCAAGAGAATGAAATACTAGTTCCGCGCTGTGCCAAAAAATGTATTGAATGACTAATGTCTGCAATAATATCACCTCTTACTTTTAGATTATAAGACTGTAGCGCGTCTAAAACAGATTTAGAATCAACTAAAAATAATACCTGAACTAGACTAAAAGGAAGATCAAGCAGAAAATTCAAACCCATCAAAATAGCAATAAGTTCTGCTGTAAATATTGAAAAATGTTTTCCAAGATGGTAAGCCTTTTCTGCTTTTAAAGCTGGGATTACAAATGCGGCTCCAACCATGTCATTATCTAGCTTAGAGCCATCAGTGTAAATTTTTAAATGGTCCGGGTAGTGCTCAAAAATATGAGCTTTTACAGAAGCAGATAAAGTGGGACCATCATTTTTCTTTATATTTGTATAATTAGTATCGAAAAAGGCTGATAGTAGTTCCCATTTAAGTAGTGCTCAAAAATATGAGCTTTTACAGAAGCAGATAAAGTGTGTGTGTGTGTGTGTGTGTGTGTGTGTGTGTGTGTGTGTGTGTGTGTGTGTGTGTGTGTGTGTGTGTGTGTGTGTGTGTGCACGTTTGTGTGTGTGTGTGTGTGTGTGTGTGTGTGTGTGTGTGTGTGTGTGTGTGTGTGTGTGTGTGTGTGTGTGCACGTTTGTGTGTGTGTGTGTGTGTGTGTGTGTGTGTGTGTGTGTGTGTGTGTGTGTGTGTAAGGGGGATGAAAGCTAACATTATGGGCAATGCAGGGAAATGGAAGAGGCAGGGTGCTGAAAATGCTCTCTGACAGATCCTCGTTTGTCTAATTCAATTTCCCCGCTACGTTTCTCTCTGTCTCCCTCTCTGTCTCCCCCTCTCTCTCTCTCTCTCTCTCTCTCTCTCTCTCTCTCTCTGTCTCCCTCCCTCCCCCTCTCTCTCCCCCTCTGTCTCTGTCTCTGTCTGTCTCTGTCTGTCTCTGTCTGTCTGTCTCTCTCTCTCTCTCTCTCTCTGGTTTTCTGTCAGTCTGTCTCTCTCTATACGCTTCCGTCTCTGTCTGTCAGTTTGTCTGTCTGTCTGTCTGTCTGTCTGTCTGTCTGTCTCTCTCTCTCTCTCTCTCTCTCTCTCTCTCTCTCTCTCTCTCTCTCTCTCTCTCTCTCTCTCTCTCTCTGTATACATTTAGATGTATGTTTGCATGGAAATGTGCTTTCTTCCCACTTGACAAACACAACCACCTAGACACAGACACACAGACACAATCTCTCTCTCTCTCTCTCTCTCTCTCTCTCTCTCTCTCTCTCTCTCTCTCTCTCTCTCTCTCTCACTGTATACGCTTATATATATGTTTGCATGTACATGTGCTTTCTTCCCACTTGACAAACACAACCACCCAGACACAGACACACAGACACAAGCACACTCTCACTCTCACTCTCTCTCTCTCTCTCTCTCTCTCTCTCTCTCTCTCTCTCTCTCTCTGTATACGTTTACATGTATGTTTGCGTATGCATATGTTTTCTTCCCATTTGACACCCTTGACTTGCCAACCAAGAGAAAGTCAGACAGATGAACAGAGAGAGAGAGAGAGAGAGAGAGAGAGAGAGAGAGAGAGAGAGAGAGAGAGAGAGAGTCAGGCAGACAGACCCACAGAGAGCACAGGGCGAGAGGAGGGCTTGACTGCAGCCCTGGTTCATGGATCCCCCACTGTCTGCCTGCTGCCGCTCTCTGAAGGTCACACAGCTGCCCTGCTGTGCCTGGGCCACATGTTGAACTGGGCCGCGGTAGCAGGAGCCGGGTTAACCCTTTCTTTGTCGACAGCAACTGCATACGAAAAA
>JADBJO010022619.1:12500-15000 GCA_016801955.1 Conus betulinus | reverse complement strand
CCCACAGAAATATAGCCGGGGAGATCCTGACAGACTTTGTAACTGGATCAAATTCAGAGAGTGTACTAAAGAACAGTTCACGTTCACCATCATTTTGATTGTAGTTATTGTTCTTACTGTTCATTTCTCTCCGTGAACGACAAAAGTTCTTTTCACGTAACATCGTTGTGCTATGGACTACCTAACACATAAATCCTATCCAGATGAAAGAGACTTCATCCCACACCAACAACATCCAGGTGGAAGAGTCAGTCAGGGATGATGGACATCACACCACCAACATTCATGTGGAAGAGTCAGTCAGGGATGATGGACATCACACCAACAACATCCAGGTGGAAGAGACAGGATGACGGAAACACGCCACCATCCAGGTGGAAGAGTCAGTCAGGGATGATGGACATCACACCAACCAACATTCATGTGGAAGAGACAGGATGATGGAGACACACCACCAACATCCAGGTGGAAGAGTCAGTCAGGATGATGGACAACACACCAACAACATCCAGGTGGAACAGACAATCAGGATGATGGACAACACACCAACAACATCCATGTGGAAGAGACAGTCAGGATAATGAACAACACACCAACAACACCCATGTGGAAGAAACATTACGATGATGGACAACACACCAACAACATCCAGGTGAAAGAGACAGTCAGGGATGATGGACAACACATCAACAACATCCAGGTGGAACAGTAAGGGATGATGGACAACACACGAACAACATCCATTGGAAGAAACAGTCAGGGATGATGGACAACACACCAACAACATCCACGTGGAAGAGACAATCAGGATGATGGACAACACACCAACAACATCCAGGTGGAAACAGACAGTCCGGGATAATGGACAACACACTAACTAGATCCAGGTGGAACAGTCAGGGATAATGGACAAAACACCAAAAACCTCCATTGGAACAGACAGTCAAGGATGATGGACAACACGCCAACAACATCCAGGTGGAACAGACAATCAGGGATGATGGACAACACACCAACAACATCCAGGTGGAACAGACAGTCAGGGATGATAGACAGCACACCAACAACATCCATTCGAACAGACTGTCTGGGATGATATACAACACACCAACAACATCCAGGTGGAACAGACAGGAATGATGGACAACACACCAACAACATTCATTGGAACAGACAGTCAGGGGTATTGGACACACACGAACAACATCCAGGTGGAACAGGCAGTTACGAATGATGGGCAACTCGCCAACTACATCCATGTGGAAGAGACATTAGGGTGATGGACAACACATCACCAACATCTAGGTGGAACAGACAGTCAGGGATAATGGACAACACACCAACAACATCCAGGTGGAAGAGACAGTCAGGGGTAATAGACAACACACCAACAACATCCAGGTGGAAGAGACAGTCAGGAGTGATGGACAACACACCAACAACATCCAGGTGGAACAGACAGTCAGGATGATGGACAACACACCAACAACGTCCATTGGAACAGACAGTCAGGGATAATGGACAACACACCAACAACGTCAAGATTTAAAAGAGAGATAATGGACAACACATCAACAACGTCCAATGGAATAGTCAGGGATAATGGACAACACACCAACAACGTCCATTCGAACAGTCAGGGATGATGGACAACACACCAACAACATCCAGGTGGAACAGACAGTCAGGGATAATGAACAACACACAACAACATCAATTGGAACAGACAGTCAGGGATAATGGACAACACACCAACATCCAGTTGGAAGACAGTCAGGGATAATGGACAACACACCAACATCCAGGTGGAAGACAGTCAGGGATAATGGACAACACACCAACATCCAGATTGAAGACAGTCAGGGATAATGGACAACACACCAACGACATCCAGGTGGAACAGACAGTCAGGGATAATGGACAACACACCAACAACATCCAGGTGGAACAGACAGTCAGCGATAATGGACAACACACCAACAACATCACGTGGAAGAGACAGTCAGCAATAATGGACAGCACACCAACAACATCCAGGTGGAACAGTCAGTCAGTGATAATGGACAACACACCAACAACATCCACATGGAACAGACAGTCAGGGATAATGGACAACACACCAACAACATCCAGGTGGAAGAGACAGTCAGCGATAATGGACAACACACCAACAACATCCAGGTGGAAGAGACAGTCAGGGATAATGGACAACATCTTTTCCCAAGGACTGATTAATGATATCCACTTACCACTGTGCGCGTGTTTGCTGATGCTGAACGCGCTCGTCTGTCTGTCAGTCTGTGCGATTTTTTCCCCTGGCGGTGTGTGTGTGTGTGTGTGTGTGTGTGTGTGTGTGTGTGTGTGTGTGTGTGTGTGTGTGTGTGTGTGTGCGCGCGCGCGCGCGCGCGCGCGCGCACGCGCTTTGAATTAGAATTATAATTTTATCATGTTTTTTTTTCTGTAATATGCGCTTTGGGCTCTCACGAGGTAAAGCGCTCTA
>JADBJO010022619.1:0-7500 GCA_016801955.1 Conus betulinus | reverse complement strand
TTAAACATATGTTTAAACATAAGAAGATACACTGACTCTGTCTTCTCTTTGTGTTTTTTTGCTTCTAACTGTGGCGGCACTCTCTGTGCATAATACAAACTATACATAGGAAGAAATCAAAATTATAGCAAATCCTGACGACCTTGACCGGATGATTGACTTTTTTTTTTTTTTTTTTTTTTTTTTTTTTTTTTTGTCCCATCTTCTGTGCCATCTCAGTGGCATTGCACCCACGCCACTCATTCCGACACAACGTCCACAGCCACAGCCCGGTCAGTCCCGCTGCAGCCCGGGCACCGGCAGTCCACAGGGAGCAGTCAATGTCAATCGTCAAGAGGCAACCCACCGGAAGAGACACTGCACTGCTGCCGAGTCACTTCGGTGATGTTCAGTGGCGCCTGTTCGGATCCAGCTTACGAAGGACACCACCTACTAAGCCCCCTACTGCCGACAATAATTGCTTAGCCGCGGAGCCGGCGTGAGTGAACTCCCTCCGGAGAGCGCCACCACGTCCGTCCAACGACAGCCCCCATGGATTCGCCGATACCGGTGACCCCGACGGAACTAAACCAAGGCCACAGACGTGGAGAGGACATCGAAACTGAGGTCACCATGAAGCAGGCCATGAAAGGCCACAAAATTTGAGACTTTTTTAATGCTAATCGATGACAATGAGGATGATAAAGATGATGCTACGGATTTCTATTCCGGTCTGAGACTGCATGACAGGGCTGTACTCTACGCTTCCTTCATAATATATATATATATATATATATATATATATATCCTGGCGTCAACCAGGCCCGAGAGATACAGACACCTGCAGTGTTGGTTAGGAAATTTTTATTCATTTTCTTTCTTTTGTTTGAGCAAAAATTACATATCACACGTAAACTTATTAATTCTCCTGAAAAGCAGAGAGAGAGAGAGAAGGGGAGCAGGGCGTGAGAGAGGAGCGACGGAGAGAGAGAGATTGAATGACTGATTGATTGATCTTTAATACAGAAGGATGGAGATTTTAGGCCAAAGCCTAGTCTTACAATCTGTCCTTGTCATGCATACATTATTTCAGCACATATATCATCATACTGACAATTCAACATAGCAACATGGTGGTAATCTAATTCTACAATGATAAGCAAACTATTCATAAAAGCACTAATGAGATGGGGGATGGTAAAACAGAAGGAAAACTTACAAACAAACAAAACTACAGGTCGGGGTATGGTTCAAGTAGACAGATAGTTTCCTATAGAAGAATGGAATGATCAACAAGATCAAATGCCTTTTTGAACTCAAGAAAGACAACCCCTGTCGTTTGTGATTGGTTCATATTTGAAAGCCATGAGTCACACATTCGTGATAATGCTGTGTGGCAGGAATGATTAGATCGGAATCCAGATTGGAGTGGGTGAAAATAGTTTGTTTTTCTCCATGAACTGAGATACGTGTGTGTGTGTAGTGTCTTTCAAGGGGTTGGATAGAATCGATAGTAAGGGTATAGGTCCGAAATTATCTGGGTCCGACAAAGCTTGATTTTGGAAGGGGGATCACTTTGGCGTTTTTGAACGCCTGAGGGAAAAATTAGTTTCAATGGATAAATTATATATGTATGTAAGAGACTCAACATGTAAGGTAGAGCGAGTTTGAGAAGAAATGCGGGTATATTTATCAGGACCCATGGATTTTTTATTCTTTAATTGCGCTATGTGCATTCCTACTTCATGTACAGCAAGAAGGGGATTTTGATTGAGTTACTGGATCCAAGTTTTTGTTTGCAAAATGATATTAGGGAAGTCGGGCATGTATATTCATTTGGTGCTCTTATAGTCTGTGAAGCTTGAGTAAGGGTATCTGATAATGACAGAAAGTGGGTATTAAATTTGTCCGGGGTGATGTTTGTGCTTGAATTTTGTGAATCTGTACGCTTGTTGCGTACAATAGTGTTTATTGCCCTCCACATTGGCGCTGTGGATTTTTGCATCCGTTATCATTTGACTGAAGTAGTCTCGTTTGGCTTTTTCAACTTCGTTTGAAACAAAGTTTCTCTGCTCTTTGTATTCGTCAACGAATTTTGCTGCCTTGAGTTGGTCACGTAGTACCATTTCTTGCAGCAATTCTGGTGTTAACACGGGTTCATCTGCGGATGCCTAACTCTTTTTTGATGTAACGGCGCGTGTTTTTTTATGATGGTAAGGAATGTTTGGTACCAGAAGGACAGTGCATCATTGACGTCTGAGTAATTATAGTTAAGTGAAATGGGGAAATGTTTAAGTCATAGAGGTATGCTGCTTTCATTAAACTTTTTGAAAGATCGGTATTGGATGGTCGTGTGACCTTTGGGTGGTGGTTTTGGGAGCCTTAAGGACCACGTGCAGAAGACTGGACAGTGATCACTAATACCAGAATGTACCACTGAACATCTAGTATTGCAGATTTGTTGTTAGTGTATACATGATCAATAAGAGTCGCAGTTGTTTTTTAGTTATTCTCGTTGGTTGGGGTTGTACTAACTGATGGAGTGCGTTAAGTGGTAATGTACTTGTCCAAGCTGGTTGTTGTTTTAACATATCAATATTAAAGTCCCCTAACAGTAGTATATTTTCAATTTTTTGTGACAGATCCGATCCATCATTTGTACAAAGTTGTCATACCATTCGTATGTGGAAGATGGGTGTCTATATAAATGTCCGATTATTAATGGCGGTGATTTGGTTTTTTTTTTTTTTTTAATTTCAATCCAGATACATTCGACAGTATTAGTTTTAAGATCAGTTCTGCGTCGGGTAATGTTGGCAATTGATTGATGAATGTATACGGCAAGGCCAGTATGTTGGGGTTGATCACTGTCGCGTCGTTCTTCTATGTTGTATTCAGGAATGCTAATAAGGTTATCTGTGATGCGAGAGTCTAACCTTGTTTCACTTACGCCAAATACTTGTACTGGATGGGGTGACTGTTTTAAGAGTGATGAGATTTCATGGACCTTATTAAATAAATGATAGACATTGAGATGTCCAACTTTAAGTCCTGGGACAGCGGGATTATGGGAAGGCATGGGTAGTAAGGGAACAGTGGCACAAATCGACGAGGAAGACAGTTTTCAAAAAAAAAAAAACACAGAGAATTAAAGGAAAAAAAAAAAAAAAACACAGGTGAGAAAAGTAACGTTTGTGGATAACGCACAATAATGACAAACGCACAGAAAGAATTTAAAGGTTAACTATTTATGCCTAAAACAGATAACAGAATGTATCTTTAGAAAATTCAATTAGCCAGTAAAACAACAAATAAACAAAAAAAAGAGCAATGGTTGAAGCACGATGTCGAACAAATAGAAAAAGAAAACAAAGTATTGAGCTTAAAGCAATGATTGACGATAACACACGCACACACACACACACACACACACACACACACACACACACACACACACACACACACACACAATTTTTACAGCGGTGCAAATAAAGAGGATGCGAAGAGTGCTATAAGCACAATCCACTTAAGAGCAGATTTGATTTGAAGAGTGTAGATGAAGAAAAGGGAAACAAAGCAAAAAAAAAAAAAAAAAAAACAAACAACAATTAAACAAACAACAACAACAACAAAACCAAAAAGAAAAGAAAAAAAAGGGCTTTTTTTCTTATCTGTGATTGACGAACAGTCTGTGGCGGTGAGAAAGTAGTCCTGTCCCCAAAGTCTGGAGGTTGGCCCAAAGTTTCTTCTCAGTCCACAAAAACGACAGCACCTGTACGAGCCGCCTACCTCACTTCAAAGTTTACAATGTCAGCCTACAATGACAATCATCTTCACACGCTGGTAGATCGGAAGTGTAGCACCACCATGAACATAATCGATGTTCTGAGCACAAACAAAAACAAAAATAAGTGTGTGTTCACACATCTGCTGTGTCCATGAGTAGACCATCTGATATACTTGTTCGGGAAAAAAAAACCCACAAAACAAACAAACAAACAAACAACACCCAATAAGAAAGGAAGGTATTTGAACTTGTGGAACTTGTATTAAACATAGTGGAACTTGCATATAGATTTGCGCTCTCACGAACGCGCGTACGCGCGCTTGTACTCACGCGCGCGCGCGCGCGCGAGCACACACACACACACACACACACACACACACACTATCGCACACACACTTATAAACACGCACACACGCTGATACACACACACACACACACACACACACACACACACAGTGGATATGTCTCACACTTGAGTCTCGAGAACTCACACATTGTAGGGCGGAGGCAAAATATGGGACGTTGAAAATCGGGATATGTCTCACGCTGGAGTCTCGAGAACACACACATTGCAGGGCGGAGGCAAAATATGGGACGTTTGAAAATCGGGTCGCCAGAGGTGGAAGATAAGAAGGTGGATGTCGGGTCGCCAGACGTGCTGGGGGGGGGGGGGGGGGGGGGGGGGGGGGGGGGGGGGAGGGGAGAGAGAGAGAGAGAGAGAGAGAGAGAGAGAGAGAGAGAGAGAAATGAAATGAAATCTTTTTTCCATAAGGCCAAGGCCCTCTCTGAAGAGGGGAACTAAAAAAACAAAGACGCATGAACATTATTACATATAAATGCATAGATATACATTCAAGTTATAGCAATCTGCCGCGCTTCAAACGCTTGATAATTATAAAACTGCTAATTTTCTGACTGTATTACTGTTCGTTGAGGCCAAGTAAAGAGACAAACGAAAACCACTTGGATTATTGAAAAAATTTTTAGCAATGAACTTTTCTCTTACGCTATTATAAATTGACAACATACCAAGAAGTGCATTTCGTTTTTCGACAGCAACGTTACATAGTTTACAAATCAAATCTTGTGGCCTGTGGTTTCTATACCTATGGTAATGAACCGACAAGTCAGAAATGCCAAATCTAAACTTAGTCATAAACTATTTTAAATGCCTATCAATGTCCATCATGCTCAGATATGTAGGTAAAGAGCCACATGGGTTACAAAAAAGTTCTATATACAGAAAGCTTATCACTCTCATTCATGTGTTCACTCCATTCTTGCCATCTAAAGTCAGTTATTCTCTGCCAAAAGGCACATAAAAAATTCATTGACATCACCCACACCTTGCACAAATCCAAATCCATATCTAAACAACATGATCTAACATGTGTGGCCGATGTGGTCTTTCCTCGATTTTCAAGATCACACAGCATATGCCTTCTTTGATAATCTGTCATTTGACATCTGTAAAATCTTAAACCAATACCGGACACATTGTACAACAAAATTAATAGTGACATGATATCCGTTCAATTTATTATAAACTAAATCGTTTGGAGTACTACGACTCTACACCTAAACACCTTTTCAGGGCATATAAATGCACTTTTTCACAATACTGAGCTCCTTTATCAAAATCCCATATCTCATATCCATATCAATAGGAAGCACTTGATGATCAAACAGAGTTAATAACACGTGTAAAGAATCACTATTGAATAAACGTAGTCGCTGTAAAATACACGAAAGAGCTTCTTAGCTTTGCTATCTAAATCACGACAGGCAGCGTTGAAACTCAGTTCTGTCGTAAAATAAATACCTAAATACTTGTAGGCATTAACAACAGGCATAACTTGTCCATCGTAAACCACCTTTCTCTCGCCACTAAATAACCCCCTTTTCGAAAAAACAACATTACTTGTACCCAAAAGAACTGTCAAATCTAGCGCTGCAGCTGATCTGTGTAACCTGTTTTACTGATTGTGTAACCCTGCTACCGATTCTGAAAGCAATACAACATTATCGGCTAAGAATAAAATAAATAACTCAAAAGCGTCGAGCGAAAATATTACCCCATGTCTAGCAGTTCTAATTACATCTAGCGCTCATTCGTTAATAAACAAAGAAAATAAAACTGGGCTGTATTTATCCCTCCGCTTAACCCCCGAAGAACAATAAATCGGCTGAGTAAAGTTTAGCCCCACACGTGCTTTTTTCATTTAAATACATGCTGCGTACAAAACGTAATAGCTTACCCTTAATACCGTTCTTCACTAAAACAGGCCAAAGCAGATTTCTATTTATAGTATCGAAACATTTCTTAAAATCAATAAAAGCAACATAAAGCTTACAGTTTCGGGTTTTATCAAATTGCTTCTGAACACATGCTAGTACAGTGATCAAGTGATCAACCATGGAATAACCTTTTTTAAATCCAGCCTGGCACTCACCTGTCAAGTTATTTTTTTCAACCCACAACTGCGATCGTCGATTTAGAACCACACACTTTACTACACACATTAAGAAGACTAATTATCGCTATAGTTTTCTGGATTGTTGACACCACCTTCCTTGTGTGACGGTAGAATAATAGCTGTCTGGATAAACACTTATCAAAAAGTACATTTAGAAACTTAACAAAGAAAAAGGTCAGATAAATCTCCTAGCCTTTTTTTTTTTGTTTGTTTTAATTTATGCAGTGCTAACATTACTTCCTCTTCAGAAATAGGACGATTAAAGAGTCGATCATCATCGTCAACATCACTGTCAACAAATAAATCATCATTTGTGTCAGTTTCCGAAAGCATCTGAAAAAGTTCAAACCATTGTTCCAGAGTCATCTGATTTTTGACATGTTTCTTCTTTGGTATAATTTTATGGACTGTTTCCCCCAAAATCGTTTTGTTTATTCACAGAATCCATTAAACTTTTAATCATCGTATTGTTGTACACTTTCTTCTTAAATTTAATAATAATTTAATTTAATAATTATGTTAAATTTAATAAGATTCTTATTATCCTCAAAGCATTGTCAATCAAGCAATTTTTCTAGCATTGTCACACCATCAACCTCACCATCAAGCAGAGAATAATATCTGGAGCCCTCAGGTGGTGTATAAGCACAAACGTACAAAATATCTCTATCTAAACCAAATAAACGTCTATCAATGACAAACAACAAAAAGAATCCAGTATTGACTTCAATCTCTCTCACATACGGTACAAACTGGTTTTTAATCAACACACACACTACCTGAAGGGCGGCCGGCATCAGACATTTTACTGAAGGTTTACAGAACGATTATATACCAGGAAAAAAAACTTCAGCAGAAAAAGTGCTAACAAACGTTTCAACAAGACAAACAATTCCATTTGAAGACACAAATGAAACAAAATCGCTTTCATTCAGTTTCGGAAAAAAAAAAAAAAAAAAAGACCATTCATATTCCAGTGTAAAGAGAGAGAGAGAGAGAGAGAGAGAGAGAGAGAGAGAGAGAGAGAGAGAGAGAGAGAGAATGAAAATGACTATTTACAAAAGAAGACAAACTACTATTGCTGTCAGGGTCAAACACACCTTGCCCCAGACAATGGCTCATTGTTTACATCATGCTCAATCCTCCGTTTGACCGGTCGTGAACTGCGTTGTGGTTGCTCTATTGAAGCATTTCCACGAGTCATCGACATCTCACCAACTGGATTTTAGCACGCACCCAACATTGCCCTCCCTTCCT
>JADBJO010022618.1:25000-27660 GCA_016801955.1 Conus betulinus | reverse complement strand
GATGTGCTAATGTTATTACTACAACCATTCTAAAATCCCCTTCATAGGTGGATAGCACAGAAGACAGGGATGAACAACTGCGCTTGCTTAATGAATTTTACTGTACATCAGACCAAAACAATTCCCTGTCACATAACTAAAACTCGGTATTACTAAGCAAAAAACCGTCTTCGTTGATTTGGTGGAACATCATTTCATGATAAATGTGTTTAACGTGGTGGCGTCTACAAGTGAGGGTGGGAATGAGAGTGGAGATGCTCTGTCTTATAATGGTTCCTCAACTAAGTAGCTATTGAAAGGAAATCTCAAATGAGACTGGGCACAGTAAAAAGCAAGCCCAAACAATAAGCAAGTAGGGTATCTCTTGCTCCCATAGTGAAATAAATACACACCCATAACTCCAAAGGAAATGGTGCCAAAGACACCGAATCGAATCTCCTTGTTTGTTCTGTTTGCTTTATGCTGTCATTTCGTGCTAGGCGATTCAGTGTCGTAGGCAGCATTCGTTTGGAGTTATGGGCGTCTATTTATTTCACCATGGGAGCATGAGTTACCCTATTTTATTTATTGCTTAAGCCGCTATTGTTGTAATCAGGTCTTAGTAAGTTGGTGTCCTGGGTATGTTGGACCAGAACAGGGAATTAACACCATCAGAATGATTCAGGAGCAGTGCAGGGTTTGCTGTGATGGGTTGGTCCACAGCAGCGTGCTATTGACTGCTCCATGTGAACCATTAATGTTGTGGCTGTGACGGGCTGAACCTGGGGGTGGCTGCCTAGGGGGTGGTCTCGAGGCAGTGTGTGTGTGTGTGTGTGTGTGTGTGTGTGTGTGTGTGTGTGTGTGTGTGTGTATGTGTGTGTGTGTGTGTGTGTGTGTGTGTGAAGAATATGAGTGAAAGGGGAGAGCAGGGTTGGATAAGGACACAGAAGAAGAGATGACACAGTTAAAAAGTTCTTCTGAACTGTAGATAACAACAACAACAACGACAAGAACAACAAATCACCACAGTTCGTCAGAAGGATAGCTGTAACATCTGGGAAATGAAGTCTTCACAAATAGTTGGGAAATGAAGCCTTCACAAATAGTTGGAAAACCAAATCTTCACAATAGTTGGAAAAAGAAGACTTCACAAACACTTGGAAAATTAAATCAAATGAAATAAATTCTTCTGTCAATAATAGCAAAGGAAGAATGTCATCAGCATCACAAATCACAGACCACCTGAACCAGTCGATGGAAACAAACAGTACAGAAATGGTATCAGGTTCAACAGCTATTTTAATCACCATTGCAGATATGTTGGGGTATACAGTACCCCTTGTCTTGTTGACCTTCGGAACTTTCGGCAATGTGATGATCGTGGCAGTGATGCGGAGACTGAGAAATTCCCAGTCCACGGCCTGTCTGTCTGTGTACTTCACCGCTCTGGCCGTGTCTGACCAGTGTCTGATGACCTCAGTGCTGTGGACGTGGGTGGACACACTCTTCTCTTGGCCCCCTTCTTTCTTTCGCTTCGATCTTCTCTGCACCGTCACGTACTTTGTGTCGTACGCGTGTACCCAAACTTCGGCCTGGTTTCTGGTGACGATGACGTATCAGCGAGTGACGTCAGTGATCGCGCCACATCGTGTCGGGGTGTTGTGCACTGTGAAGAGAGGCAAAGTCATCATTGCTGTCATTTGTCTTGTTGCCTTCACCTTGAATTGTCATTTTCTTATCACTTACCATTATTCACCCGAACTTGCAGAATGTGAGCCCAAGGAGCGGTATGACTCCTTTACTTATATTTACGCTGTGTTGGATATGCTTGCGACATCTGTCATTCCTTCTGTGTTGCTTTTTGTGGGGAACAGTATCCTCATTACACAGGTGGTGGCATCCGTCAAGATGTCTCGGAGAATGAGAGGGAATAAAAACGACACGGCAAAGCAGAACGTCTATCCCATGACGCGTACACTTATTTTGACATCGGTAGCATTCTTGGTGCTCACACTCCCTGTTTGTATCTCTGATACTTATGATATGACGGTGGACCGTGAGATAACTGACGAATATTTTGGCGCTGTGATGCACATGAGTGACACCGTGACGGAAATGATGTGGTACACAGCTTGTTCCTGCAACTTTTACCTGTATTTACTGAGAGCGGTAGCAAGTTCAGAGAGGAAGCCAAACGATGTTTAGGTTGGCGTGGAGTGAATCTATCACACTGAATTGCTCCAGTAATTAGGGATGGGAATTCGGCACTGGGATGCCAGTTGAAAGGAAAAAAAAAAAAATGGACGTGTCTTTTACTACCACTTGTATCTTAGACTGTTTGAAATTCTGTAATCTTTCCTAGCGGCACTCTTGCTGATTCTGCATTGTACTGACTCACCCAGAGTGTACGAGGAGACTCTCTGTAATTACCATGCCTCAGTTTTCCCTTGTGTGTGTGTGTGTGTGTGTGTGTGTGTGTGTGTGTGTGTGTGCGCGGTGTGTGTGTGTGTGTGTGTGTGTGTGTGTGTGTGTGTGTGTGTGTGTGTGATGAGAGAGAGAGAGAGAGAGAGAGAGAGAGAGAGAGAGAGGAGAGAGAGAGAGAGAGAGAGAGAGAGAGAGAGAGGATAAAAACGTCGTTCTCATCTTTATCACACAAAACTGCACGACACTTCTTGTAAAGC
>JADBJO010022618.1:10000-20000 GCA_016801955.1 Conus betulinus | reverse complement strand
AACAACATGAACAAAAACAAAAAAAAGCAGGAAAAGGAAAAATCACATGGTACAAACCTCCATATGATGGACGAGTAAAAACAAACGTAGGGAAAGAATTAAAAAAAAAATTCTGACAGCATCCTTCCCAAAGAACACAAATTGTCCAAAATATTCAACAAGAACACCATCAAGCTATCATATTCATGCATGCCTAACCTTTAAAATATAATTGATTCATCCAACAAAATGAAAAGCAACACAGCAAAGAAGGGTGAAGAAAGAAAGGAAATCCTGCAATTGTACTACAAAAGAACAGTGTCCCTTAAGCAACAAATGCCTCTATAACAACATTGTATACCAAGCCACTGTGACATCAGAAAATGAAAAAGAAACATACATAGGGATCACTGAAAATCACTTCAAAACCAGATATGCAAACCATAAACAGTCATTCAACAAAGTAAAATACAAAAACCAAACAGAACTGAGCAAATGTATTTGGAGACTTAAAGACAAAAAAAAAATAAACTATAACATATCCTGGAAAATCATAAAAGGGCATCACCATACAATAACATTTCAAAAAGATGCAACCTATGTTCAACAGAAAAATGGTTAATACTATGCAAACCATACTTAGCAACCCTAAATACTAAAGTAGAAATAGTAAACAACTGCAGGCACAAATGGAAATCGTTGTCAGCAAACGCACCCTGAACTGTAAACAACCTGAAAAACCGAACAACACGTGCAGCCAATCCGCACGTGCAAACAGTGACATTAGGCCATGTAACACCGGCAGTAGGCGACCCAAAACCATCCTGAGGAGAGCCAGCGCTCGAAACAGATCTATTGATTTTAAAACTTCCTTTTACCATACTATTTAACAGATGTTGCTCCCCAAGGGGTTGAGCACTTTAAAAAATTATTAGGCGTTTTAGTAATATTCTTGATATATATATATATACACATACACATATATATATATATATATATATATATATATATATATATATATATATATATATATATAGATAGATAGATAGATAGATAGATAGATAGATTCACCTTCACAGGCAAGTTAGACATAATTAGTACATAAGATTTTTTTTTGTTTACAAAGGAATAAAGCAAATAATAGATGTTAATACATCAACATCAAGTAGGTTTTGCCTGCAAAGCATATAGTCACTTCAACAAGCAAATTAAGCATAAACACCCACTTGATCTAAATAGACAGTAGCATACAAATTCACTGTCAAATGTGAACACACTGTGAACATAAAGAAAAACAAAAACAGCAGATACAGTCTTTCCCTTGAAGACAGTTACATTTGTCCATGAATATTCATACAGTGACAACAAATCGCCCATGGCATTTTGTGTTCCAGGCACTGGTTCAAAAGTAATTTGAATTCCTGCAATGCTAAAGATCATCTTAATAATCTGTTGTTCTTAGTCTTTGACGATTGCAGGAACGTCAATGGCCTGTGGTCGGGCTGTAACTGAAACTTTTCTTCCAGTCAAGAACCTGGCGAACTTCTCACATGCCCATACAATAGCCAAGCACTCTCTTTCAATAGTGGTATATTTCTCCTGTGTCTTTAAGAACTTTTGACTGGCGTATCCTACGGGATGTAAAAAAGCATTTTTTTTCTGCAAAAGCACCTTTGGAACTGGCATCGGTTCTCAGAATAAAGTCTTCTGAGAGGAAGGGTAACAACAGACTAGGAAATGAGTTGAGGGTGCTCTGAACACACTCTAAAGCCTTCTGGCACTCATCAGACCACACAATACTTTTGTTCTTCGTCCCTTTCGTCAATTCAGTCAAAGGGGCCGTCAGGGATGCAAAGTGGGGGTACATATCGTCTATAGTAAGACAATAACCTGATGAGTGACCTTATCTGTTTTTTTTTTTGTGGTGGTGGGTTTGTGTAAGGATAAATTCTTTTCCACTTTCCTTCCTTATGGCATCATTTTCCCCACTGAAATAGTGTGACCCAAACACTCGAGAGTTTGAAAACAGGCAAGAATTTTGGATGGTCTCGCAGTTAGATCCAAACTTCGGAGTTAGAAAAAAAAACAGCTCGTAAGTTAGAAAGGAGGTCACTCCATGACTTTGCAGCCAACAAAATATCGTCAAAAAAGCTGACTGCACCACATTCATGGAGTTTCAGGGCTCGCATCATTCTGGCAAAAAGAAGCTGGGGCATTTTGCAAGGCGAATAGCATTTTCATCCATTGGAAAAGTCCAAAAGGTGTTTGAAATGCTGTCTATTCCTTGTCAATTTCAGCCATTGGGATCTGCCAGTATCCTTTAGTTAAGTCTATTTTCACAAAATAATTTCCTTCTGAGAGCTGACACAAAAGTTCTTCAATGTCTGGGATGGGCACCGCATCGAACACAGTGATCTTGTTTAATTTTCTGTAATCAATGCAGAACCTCACCGAACCGTCAGGTTTGTCCACCAATACAACTGGTGAGCTGTACGGAGATGTAGAAGGTTCTATGACCTTAAATCCAGCATTACTTTAATTTCTCTCTCGACAAACCTCTTTGTTTTGCAAACGGGAGGGGGTATGGTCTGGTTCGCACTGGTATTTTAGTACTACTTAACTGAATACTATGGGCAACACATCCTGAAAGTCTTTCAAAATTTCTTTGAGCTATTCTGTCTGACTTGCAGACAAATCATTCGACAGAACCACATCATCATAGGTTTCACCTTTGATAGACAGAGTTGGAAGGGGTACAACATCATCTGCACTGGCAGGTGTTAACAGTCCAACATTTGCTGTTTTCACAAACTTTGATCTGTCCTTGTACGTTACATCGGGTACAAAATCATCACTTGTCATGTTGACATCAGTTTTTGACATAGGACATATCCATTTAACTTACCAGCCCTTACCAGTCCTTATTAAACCACCGCTGAGTGGTCACTTTCACCCAGTGACCAACCCTTGTCTATTTTACTGAGTGATGCTCACAATTATTGGGAACGCCCGCTGCACTAGCGAAGCCAGATGAATATTCTTCCTGTTTAGTTGTGGCATGGGGGAAATGATTCATATCACTAGACTAAATGTGATGGAGCGTCACATGCCTTGATGTGAGGTTACGTCACATGACAGCTAGTATACAGCCATGTTCTACAGCTATATTCTGCATTTACTGAATCATAAATCATAAACCTTTTCATTTCATTGATATTGTTTACGTTGATCCCCTTTCGCTAAATTTCCAGTAACAATAATCATTTGTCTCTGCTCATGCATTGGTTTGAACGTGTGTCTAAGAGCTGATACGTGAGAATACAATTGCCTTTGCCACACTATCAAATGAATTTTGGTGTCAAAACAGTATTTTGTTTTTCGTTTTCAGTGTTCTGTCGCGATTCTTTCTCTTTTTGACTGTTTGTTTTGTTTGCAGTGTGGACTCAAAACTTAGCGGATGTGTGTGTAACTTTTCAGGACTAGCCCGTACTGTGACATCTTGATGATGAAACTGAATCTGGAATTTTTTTTTCTGTTTTTATACCTTGTGCCGACTGCAGTAATCGTTTGTGATGCAAAGGGATGTTGCCTCACTTTTTTGTGTCATTTTAGTGACATATGGGATTTGTAAACGAAAAGCTTTGCTTAGATTTCACTAGGCAAAAATAGACAGAATAGGGTCAGTATGTTAGACCTCCCCCCACCCCCCACTTCCCACTACTTAAAAACTGGTTGTGGCTGCTGTTAGATCTTTTAATTTTTTTGTTGAATTTTAGTGTCCTTTTTATTGATTACAAAAAAACTGACTTTTACCACTGTGCTAGAGTTGGCATTGTTTGAAAGATATTGCAGACATAATCGATACTACGGTTCTTTACAATTCAATAATCTGTCCTCTAATCTGACTCGATATTCAAATGATGATGCTTCGAACAACTATGGTATAAATTATTACTGAACATGTACACTGCATTAGATTGAGCATTTTGAATGACGTGTGCAAAGGCGACTATGAAGCATTTTGAATGACGTGTGCAAAGGCGACTATGAAGCATTTTGAATGACGTGTGCAAAGGCGACTATGAAGCATTTTGAATGACGTGTGCAAAGGCGACTATGAAGGTTGCTACACATTTACATCTGACTCTGAAAGCAATGTCACAGACTATTTCGTATTCTCACGTGAACTTTTTTATGATTTATTTTTATTTTTGTAAATTATCTATGGTTAACTGTATTGATTCCGACCATTTGCTAGTGACAGCATTCCCAAGGAATGTTCACCTGATATCTGTACGCAAAAAGAGCATTTTGTCATACACAAACTTGTGTGGGACGAGAGGTGTGCTGCTACATATACCAGTATTTTTTGCAGTGAAGAAATGCATACAAAGGTTGATCTTGCAATTAATTTGATTGACGTTAATGTTAGCATCGCTCTTAAAATGTATAATAGAAAGTACTAAATCCATGAAAACGTACATCATTTAACAGCTATGGAAGTTCATGCACATGGTTTGATCTAGAATGTAAAAGAAACACTAGACGATTGTTGCGGAAATTTTGTCGTTCAGTAAAATCATAAAATGACTTCAGCCGGCCTTTGATGTCAGCAGGCTACAGCTTTTCAACGCTCTGACTGTTTTTGCGAAAAAAAAGTGTGTATAGGAGGGCGTGGGTGCTCCAAATATAGTAGGGGAGGTCACGGTATATTGAACTTGTCAGGTTTATTGTACCCCCTCTGTTTCTCTGCATATGAAGGAGTGTGCCACCGTGATGAGTAATTTTTTGTTAGCTGCCCAGAGTACTGTCCCTTTCAACATATCACAACGGCTGCCAAAAGGGACGGCGAAAGACGGTGAGGCTTTTTCTTTGCTCTTTTTTTTTTGCACATTTTCTCTAAAATAAAGTCATGCTGAAATGTATATTCAAAGGGATATGCGGCATTTTACTTTCAAACTACTATAAGTTTTAGACACATTGGACGTTTTCCTACTACCGAAAAGACATTTTATGCCACATAAAATTAGTCCATTGCGGCGTTTGCTGTATTTAAGAATTCACATGTATTTTGTTAAATTGAACCTGCCCTTCAATATGAGAGGCGAACTTCCGGTTCATTTTAGCTTTTAGGGTTCAATATACCCGGATTGTTAATTATCTTTTTCATTTAGCTTAAGAGACATTTACCACCTCAACCCCCGCCCCCTCTGTCTCTCTCACATGCACACAAAACCAAGAACACACACAGAACACATACACATTCAAACTCTCTCTTATTTGTCATTTTGCTGGTTTCAATAATGGCAAATGGGCAGGGGATGACCTGTCCAGATGTATCTGGCAGTGAACAGAAGTGAAGGTCTCAATTCCTCAACAAAAGCTTTGGGCGTGCCGAAGGCAACCTCTTACGTCATACGCACAACCGAAACAAGAGTGCGAATGACACAAAGAAGTATTTTGGCCGCCCGACATTGCTGCCTCCTGATGTAGAAGATATTGTCAAGTACATTCCACATATGGACAGCATGTTCTTTGGATCAGAAGGGACCTGATGAAACTTGCTTTTGAAATTACTGCCAGGAATGATCTAAAGCATGGTTTCAACACTATCAAGAGGAGTGCAGATCAAGACTGGTGTAAAGGTTTTCTGTCTAGGCATCCGGACATCTGCTTATGTCAGCGTGAGGCAACTTCCGTTACACGTGCTCACGGCTTCAGAAAAGCAAATGTGATGGAGTTCTTTTGCATGAGTGCAGCATGACAACACGTTCTACCCATGCTCATTTTTAAGCGAAAGCAGGTCGACTCTGAGCTGGAGCTGGGAGCCCCTGCAGGAATATTGGTCACCTGTAGCGGCAGTGAGTGGATGACAAGGGAAACGTTCATGGTCTACCTTTGACAATTTCTCTCCTCTGTCAAACCAACCAAAGAGGATCCTGTACTACTAATCTTGGTTGGTCAGAGCCAGCCACACAAAAAAAATCCTGAAGCCATTGACCTTGCCAGGCAGAATGGAGTGGCAATGTTATCCCTCCCACCACACACAGGTCACTGCCCGCAGCCTTTGGATGTTTCGAGGCTCTCAAATTAACAGTCATTAATGTTTTAAACCTTTTAATAGTCTTCTCGTCTTGTTTTATTCTCTCTCTCTCTCTCTCTCTCTCTCTCTCTCTCTCTCTCTCTCTCTCTCTCTCTCACACACACACACACACACACACACACAACAAGAAAAGAGAGGGGGGAGGAAAAAGGGAAAGGGAAGGAGGACGAAATGGAGGAGAGAAGGTAGGAAGACTCAATTTACACCAACATCTGGCAATAGTGAACCATCGGTTCAACATTCACCCTGCTGAGGTTCATTTTCTCAATAGGGATTGCAAAATTGAACCTTTCCAGCCACCATCATTTCCTTTCGTAGCACTAAACAGGAAAAAGGCTGACACTCGCCCTTTGGGTTATGAGTAGAACTCATGAAAAGCTATACAAACAATGCCAAAGTTTAATTGCCTACTTGATCATGTTTGACTAATCAACTGTATTACTTAAGGGGTTCAATATGGCCTGACTTCCCCTATAGAGTTTTGCTGGTTGCTACGGTGGTAGGTATTCATTGATCTGTTTCCGTGACAATAACATTTCGATCGAAGCATGGAGTATAAATAAGGTCAGTGAACCAGTTTAGGACCCGAGGCAAAATGGCGGTGGCCGGTGCGGCCCCGTCCGTGGACCCAGTGTATGTGACCGCGCGTGCTTTGCCACGAGTCTCTTCCAACAACCTACGACATCTGTGTAGCAGCAGAAGCAGTGTCAGATAGGAAAACGATTCGAGGAGCACAGCGAAATAGAGGACTGTGCAAATCTTTCCTAAACAAATGCAAGACAGAGACACACTACTGTTAGAAGGTTTTCTTCTCCGGGGGCACGAGACACGGGGCACGAAATCATATTAGATACAAATCCCTTCAGTTTTAGAGAACATGGGGAAGAGTTCCACAAAACTGTGCGTGGATAGTGTTCCACTGCTTATCCAGAACAGACATTGAAGAAGCGCTGAAAAAGACTGGTGTGAAGCTATGCTCTTCAGTGTGAAACGAACTGACACGAACCTCTGGGGGACAATTGTCACAGTTTGAAACTGGCCACAGATTTGTGTACAGTACACTTCTGCTGCCAGTTTTCAAAGTTGGCGTTTTCACTGCTAGCATCTTCTATAGAGAGATGAAACAAAAACTCAGATGCAGCAAGTACCTTCAAGAGAACCACATGGAAGCGAACTGTGAAAATCAGGTAGTATGTAAAAACTGCCTGCAGCCAGGACACAAAAAGATTGATTGTCCAAAAGCTGTCATGCAAGAATAAGGCGAACCAAGAGATCAGGCCAGCACCAAAATGCCTGCCGGGCAACACACAGAGGACGGGGGGGAATACAGGCATAACGGCACCACGGCCACAGCACAAGGCGGGGCCAAAGTGTTTTGGGTAACACGGAACACAACACACGAAAAGAGGAGGGAGAAAGCAGACGACACAACCACGCTACACAGCACAGCGGAGAGTGGCGCACCGTCGGGAAGAACAGAAACGAGGGAAAGAAGCGAATCGCCTGCAGACGAGCACGAAGCGAAACGACCAACAAAGATGCCAGAGCGACAACAGGGGGAAAATGAAGAGTCTGGGCTAGCAGACGAAAGTGGAACCTGATGCTTGCACTCGGCAGACGGACTGACCTCACTCTTTCCACTTACGGTTTTGAGTTACGGACTAATGATTATGGTACACTGATCTATCAATGCCTGGCATTATGAAGAATAACAGCATATGTATTGGTAAACTTAATGTACCTGGCTTTAGAAATAAGTTACAAAGAAGAAACATTTGATTTCATTTGGAAACAAAACATAGACATCTTATGCCTGCAAGAAAGAAAACGTAACAGAAGCTGTTATACAGAAATCAATGCACAATGGACAGGAAACGCCTATTACAGTCCAGGCACAAACACAAGTAATGGACTCATCATTCATCATAAATGATAAACAAATCAAAAGAGAACTTATCCAATCAACAGATTGAATACTGTTAATAAAGGTTGTATTAGAAAACAAAACGAGTGTCATAGGTAACTGGTATGCCTCTAAATCAACAAGTGGTAAACTAGCATTCCTAAATCAGCTAAACGGATTACTACAGGGACAAGATTATGATCATCTTTGGGTCATGTGAGATTTTAATACAGCAGTACACCCTATTGATAACATGTCAGGCAATTCTCACACCTACAACAAGAAAGAGAAGCTCTTTCGGATTTATTAACATGCTATGAATTCAAAGATACATGGTGAACATTCCATCCCGATGCCAGAGATTACACTTGGTCCAAATATATCCCGTTTATTGTAAGAAGAATTGATTACATATTTTGTGAAGATTTTTCAAAATACGAGGAGCAAATATTGAAATATTCCCACATTCAGACAACAAACTTGTGAAAGTTAAATTTAACATGAATAAAATACAAAGAGGTCCATTATAATCAGAAATTTCAGCTTATTGCTGTCTGAGGAAGATTTTCGAAACGACTAACTTCATTGATGCTCACTTAACTCAGTATGAGGAGGAAAACCAACAAAAGGCATGGGAAATGTTTAAAGTAAGATATAAATAATTTTGTATAAACTTTTAAAAGGATGCAAAAGTTTGGCCTCAGCAGAAATGGACCAAAGTGAAACAGCTGGAAGAAATTGAATACAAACTGTCAGAAAACCCTCTTGATAGTGACTTAGCAACAAAAACACAGCAACTTAAAAAAAAAATAGAACTGCAAGAATTAAAAGACGCACGCGGCGCTCAAATTCGATCAAGCGTCAAATGGATCGAAGAGGGTGAGAAAATTACTAAATATTTTCTGCGCTTAGAAAGGACGCAAGGAGCAACAAACACTACTGCATCACTCTGTGTAAATTAGTCATTAACAGACAATCCCTAGACAATACTAAATGAAATTAAGCAATGCTACACACAGCTACACACAAAAGACGCATCACTTAAACATGGAGCGACGATAAAAGACAATTTCTAGTTGATGATGATTTCCCCATGCTCACAGATGTAGAAAAATAATTATGCGACAAGGAAATTACACTAGACGAGCTTACACAAGCCCTTAATCATGTGAAAAATGAGTCTGCACCTGGAAGTAATGGTCTCACACCCATTCCTCTACAAGAAATTATGATATAGATTAAGAACCACCTTACTATATTCTATCACAGCTTCACTTGAGCAAGGTGAATTATCCTTTTATATGAAAAAAGGAATCATAACGTTAATACACAAAGGCAACAATCTAGACAAAAATAACCTCGCTAACTACAGGCCAGTTACATTCACAAATACAGACTATAAAAAATTCACAAAGTATTATCCTTGAGACTACAAAACATAACAACATCAATCGTAAGCAAAGACCAAGTAGGATTTATAAAAGGCAGAAACAGAGCCTTCCATTTGACATTCTTTGATGATCTCTGTTTCTGAATACCTCAACAGAACGAATCAACCAGGTGGCCCTAATTGCACTAGACTTCTCTAAAGCGTTCGACACCCTGGCAAAAGACTGTATCTTAGAAACGCTTGATTTGTTCAATTTCGGCCCATAATGTGAAAAAAAAAAGTTTTAACCATTATGGAAAACACACAAAGCTGCATTCACAATGGCGGATGGTTATCTGACTGGTTCCCAACAGAAAGAAGCATTAGGCAAGGTTACCCACTCAGTCTTCTCATTTGTGTGATATAAGTTGAGACACTAGCTATAAGGAGCAGTAACAAAATTCAAGGAATTAACTTAGCACAAAATCCTGACGAAAGCAACGAGTCCAGTCGTACTAAAATTTAAAAAAAAATTGCGGATGACACAACACTGACTCCTACAGATGAACCAGATATTCAGGAAGCCACAAACACAGGTGTGAAATTGGAGGATTTTCCAGCCAAAAGCTAATAAGAGCAAGTCAGA
>JADBJO010022618.1:0-5000 GCA_016801955.1 Conus betulinus | reverse complement strand
ATCAGCATTAGAAATAAATTCTTAAATCCCGTGGCCCTCAATGCCCTGCTTTTGTTTATGGCGACCTCATTCGATGTGCTCTCCACGCAGGCTATTGGCCTTGGTTTGATTCTGTCAGGTCACTGGCATAGACAAATTCATAGGGACTTTCGTTGGACGGACGTGGTGGCGCCCTCTGGAAGGAGAATTCCCCCCATTCACGCCAGTTTTCCGTGACTAAAAGCGAATTTGTCATCAGTAGGAGGCTTAGTGGGTGGGTGTCTTGCATATGTTTTGGTCAGAACAGGTACCACTGAACACCACCACGAAGTGAACAGTGAGGTGACTCGGGGGGGGGGGGGGGACAGCAGTGCAGTGTCTCCTCCGGTGGTTACCTCGTGACGACTCCACATTGTCTGCTCCCTGTGGATTATCAAGCTGGGGTTTGGGAGGATCAGACCGCTGTGGCTGTGGACGAGGATCGGAATGAGTGGCGTGGGTTGCAATGCCACTGAGGGCCACAGAAATGGTGGTGGGGTGGTGTGCTGAACCAAAGAAAGAAAAGGGAAATAGAACAAAACAACAATCAAACATACACCTGAAGTTGGGGAATATATTTCGAGAAAGGGATAAGTATGTTATATATTTCTGCCCAACACAGCATCCTCGAAGAAACTGCGATTAAACTTCGTTTTCAGGTTAGGCTTTTTTTTTTTCAAGTATTGGTGCATCTGCTAATTGGTAAGTGGATAAGACCGTGTGCACGTGAGACTTTATCGAGAGTCGTGGACCACATGTGTATTCGTTAAACTACCTATCAACATATCTATCAGTCGTGGACCACATGTGCATCCTGTCTAGCTATCTATCAATCTATCGTTCTCTCTATCTGTCGGTCAGTCTCTCTGTCTCTCTGTCTCTGTCTCTGATCTCTCTCGTCCTCTGTCTCTCTCTCTCTCCTACTCTCTCTCTCTCTCTCCTCCCTCTCTCTCTCTTCTCTCCTCTCCTCTTTCAGTTTCTATCTCCTCTCTCCTCCCTCCCCTCTCCCTCTCCCTCCTCGTCGATCCCTCCTCTATCTTATCTATCTATCTACGAATAAATGTGTGGTGATACTATCTATCTGCGAAGAAAGTGTGGCAGTAAATGTACACATCCGACATCCCACTCCGCAAGTGATCATTTTTCTCAGCTGTCGCCTTTATACGTCATCATCATTATACATGCATCAGTAGTGAGGACGAGTAAACATATACATACCATAACTGGACTAAGCGTGGAACTGACATTGAAAATTTTATTTTAAAATGTGAAATTGAGAGAGAGAGAGAGAGAGAGAGAGAGAGAGAGAGAGAGAGAGAGAAAAGAGAGAGAGAGAGAGACAGACAGGCAGACAGGCAGGGGAGGTTGGAAAGCCCAGGATGGGACTGGAGAAGGGGTGAGATGGAGATGGAGAGAGGAACCAATTAGAGAAAATGAGAACTTGTGGAGTGGGACCATTAGATGTGCACATGATATTACTGCAAACCATTCTGAAATCCCCTTCATGGGTGGATAGCATAGAACATAGGGATGTACAAAACTGCGCTTGCTTAATGAACCTACTGTTCATCAGACTAAAACAATTCCCTGTTACATATAACTAAACTAAGTAAAAAACCCGTCTTCGTTGATTTGGTGGAACATCATTTCATAAATGTTGTTTAACGTGGTGGCGGTCTTGCAAGTGAGGGTGGGAATGAGAGAGTGGAGATGCTCTGTCTTATAAAGGTTCCTCAACTAAGTAACGCTATTGAAAGGAAATCTCCAAATGAGGCTGGGCACAGTAAACAGTAAACAATAAACAAGTAGAGTACCTCTTGCTCCCATAGTGAAATAAATACACACCCCACGACTCCAAGGAATGGTGCCTATGACACTGAATCGAATCTCCTTGTTTGTTCTGTTTGCTCTATGCTGTCATTTCGTGCTTGGCGATTTAGTGTCGTAGGCAGCGTTCGTTTGGAGTTATGGGCGTCTATTTATTTCACCATGGGAACAAGAGTTACTCTATTTATTTATTGCTTAAGCCGCATTTTGTTGATCGGTCTTAGTAAGTTGGTGTCCTGGGCATGTTGGACCAGAAACGGCAATTAACACCATCAGAATGATTCAGGAGCAGTGCAGGGTTTGCTGTGATGGGTTGGTCCACAGCAGCGTGCTATTGACTGCTCCATGTGAACCATTAATGTTGTGGCTGTTACGGGCTGAACCTGGGGGTGGCTGCCTAGGGGATGGTCTCGAGGGTGGTGGTGTGGTGGTGGTGTGGTGGTGGTGGTGGGGTGTGTGTGTGTGTGTGTGTGTGTGTTGTGTGTGTGAAGAGTATGGGATGAAAGGGGAGAGAGGAAGAGTTTGGGTAAGGACACAGAAGATGACACAGTTAAAAAAACAGTTGCTCTGACTGTAGGCAACAACAACAACAACAACAACAACAACAACACCACAGTTCGTCAGGAGGACAGCTGCCAACATGATAGCTGGGGAAAAGAAGTCTTCACAAATAGTGGGAAAAGAAGTCTTCACAAATAGTTGGAAAACGAAGTCTTCACAACGTAGTTGGAAAACGAAGTCTTCACAAATAGTTGGAAAACGAAATCTTCACAAATAGTTTGGAAACAGAAGTCTTCACAAACACTTGGAAAAGAAATCAAATGAAATAACTTCTTCTGTCAATAACAGCGAAGGAAGACTGTCATCAGCATCACAAATCACAGACCACCTGAACCAGTCGATGGAAACAAACAGTACAGAAACGGTATCAGGTTTAAGCAGCATTTTAATCACCGTTGCAGATACGTTGAAGTATACAGTACCCCCATTGTCTTGTTGACCTTTGGAAACTTTTGGCAAACGTGATGATCGTGGTGGTGATGCGGAGACTGCGAAATTCCCCAGTCCACGGCCTGTCTGTCTGTGTACTCCACGCTCTGGCTGTGCTGACCAGTGTCTGCTGACCTCAGTGCTGTGGACGTGGGTGGGACGCACTCTTCTCCTGGCCCCCTTCTTTTTTTCGCTTTTCGATCTTCTCTGCAACCGTCACGTTCTTTGTGTGGTACGCGGTGACCCAAACTTCGGCCTGGTTTCTGGTGGCGATGACTTATCAGCGAGTGACGAGCAGTGGTGGCCGGCGCCGCACCGTGTGGGGGTGGTGTGTGCACTGTGAAGAGAGGCAAAAGTCATCATTGCTGTCATTGTCTTGTGGCCTTCACACCTGAATGTTCAGTTCCTTTATCACTTACACTTATTCACCCGAAACTTGCGCAGTCTTGTGCCCCAGGGTTCGGTATAACTCCTTTCTTTATATTTTACGCTTGTGTGATCATAGCTTGGTGGCATCTGTCATTCCTTCTGTCGTTGTGCTTTTTGGGGGAACAGTATCCTCATTAATATCAGGTGGGTGGCATCTGTCAAGACGTCTCGGAAAATGACTAGGGAATAAAAATGACACGGTCAAGCAGAAAATCCTATCCATGACGCTTACACTTACTTTTGACATCGGGTAGCCTTCCTTGGTGCTCACTACGCTCCCATATTTGTATCTTGGTACTTATAAGAAGACGTTGGACAGTGAGCAGTGGTGACACGTATTTTGGGGCGCCGTGATATACATGGTTGACACACTGGTGATAAAGATGATGTGGTATACAGCTTGTTCCTACAACTTTTACCGGTATTTGACTGAGTTGGTAGCAAGAGTTCAGAGAGGAAGCCAACGATGTTTTGGTTTTGGCGTGAAGTGATGTCAACCAAACGAATTGCTTCAGTAATAAGAGATGGTAATTCCACACTTTGATGTCAGGAAAAAAAGGATGGACGTGGCTTTTTACTACCACTTGTAATCTTAGACTGTTTAAATTTCTATATCTTTTGCGAGTAGATGGCACTCTTGCTGATTCCTGCATTGTACTGTCTCACCCAGACACGTGTGCGAGGAGAGACTCCTGTAATTACCGTGCTCCGTCGTTTTCCTTGTTTGTGTGTGGGTGTGTGTGTGTGGGTGTTGTGTGTGTGTGTGTGGTGTGTGTGTGGGCAGGCTTGTGAGCGTGCGTGTGTATGTGTGTGTGTGTGTGCGCGTGTTGTGTGTGTGTCTGTTGATGAAAGAGAGAGAGAGAGAGAGAGAGAGAGAGGAGTGAGAGAGAGGGAGAGAGAGAGAGAAACAGAGAGTTTGTGACGCTATAATGTCGAGATAAGGCTAAAAACGTTGGTTCTTTTTTCTTTTTAGCGATACTGGGGACCTTGACTGGCTCTTCTTACACTGTTGGCAAGGTTGGTTCGCTGCAATACACCGTCAGGCCCAGCTATCTCCTGCAGTGAGAACTCCATCTAGTCAGGTGACTAAACTCCTTCCTCTGCCTGCATACTACTTTCTGTGGTTTTTTTAAGCTTCTTGAGCAGAACACGATCACGACGTGATAGGAGCAACATACAAATAGTAACAAGAAGCCTTTTAGAAAAAAAAATAGAAAAGATTGTACAACAAAAAGGATATGTGGGATAAGACTAAGAGAATCCAGTTAGAAATTTCTCGTCAGGAAATAATTTCAGGTGAGGACAAGTCAAAAGCTAGCTGCGTACCCAGGATCTAACGGGGTCGCGCACTCGGCCCTAGGACCCCTTCCCAGACTGCCATCCTCTTTAAAGAAAAACCGATGACATTGATAGTTATTCGTCCGTCAAGGTTCGAACCCATGCTCGCTCTCTAGCTGGTCAGAAAGGAATTATGGGTCACTTATGATCTCTCTCTCATTACTTGAAGGTTCAGCTCTCTCACGCTTTTATTTATCACAGTCGGGCAGAAAATTCGAATGTGGTTTTCTTATGAGCTGTTGCAAAGAATAGTTTGTTGTTGAAGAAATTTCAGTGTACTCCAGACGGTTTTTCGTAAGCGTTTTCGTGCGTCTTAAACGACGCTAACGTGCAGGATTGAACCCTTTGTATAACCTTTTTCAGTGTGAACTTAGTCCCTTCCGTGATCGTTTGATTTC
>JADBJO010022617.1:15000-27660 GCA_016801955.1 Conus betulinus | reverse complement strand
TACATCGGTCTCTGAGCTACTCTCTCTTCTGTCAAATTCGTGTTTCGCTGTGTTGTTGATTGTCTCCCTTTTGGTGTTCGATACTTTGTGTTCCAAACTTTGTTGCGCTGACAGCGAGAAAGATGCCTCAACCAAGCATTCTGTACGCGTAAATCTACAGTGAGTATACCTGACGTGTGCTTGCCATGGGTATGGTACAAAATGTCTCTGACCCTTATTTCTTAAGTTCTCCAGAAAAAAAAGTGCATTTTGGTACGAATATGGATAAACGGAAGTGCACCATATTTCAGTTTTATATTCTATTGCAGTGTATAACACTGGATTGTAGGTTATTAGACTGTATTCAATCGTACTGTACTGTGGAGACCTGGATTTTAACGAATGGGTTATGTTGGCGCGCGCGCGCGTGTGTGGTGTGTGTGTGTGTGTGTGTGTGTGTGTGTGTGGTGTGTGTATGCGCGCGCGCGTGCATAATCGTGAAAGACAAAAGGGAAAGGAGAAGAGAGTGAGCTGCTATTTTTTGACTGATGCCCTGTCCCCCCTTCCTTTTCGGATATATCCTATAGTTTCAGTCCCTTTGCCGCCACACATCCACAAGTAGCTGTGCCATACCCGTGGTGGAAGAATTTCTTAATTGCAGCTCTTATTTGTTTGCCTGGTTTTTTGATTTGTTTCACATTTACTTGTTTATGGGGCTTTTCTGCACACACATACAGAGAGAGGAGAGAGAGAAGGAGAGAGAGAGACAGAGACAGAGAGAGAGGGCGAGAGAGAGAGAGGGCGAGAGTGAGAGAGAGAGAGAAGATGCAAGGGAAGTTATATTCAGCTTTCTCCTACGGTTATGACCTTCCAATGTAGACTTGATAGCGAGCTTTCTTCTTCGTCTTCTTCTTCTTCTTCTTCTTGTCCTCCTCTCTTCCTCCTCTTCCTCTTCCTCTTCCTCTTCTTCTTCCTCCTCCTCCTCCTCCTTCTTCTTCTTCTTTTTCTGTCTTTCCTTTTTTTTTTTTCTTTCTTGAAGTATTATTTTATCATTGTTCATTCCTTTCTTGCAAAGATGAAGTGCATTACAGTCTGTTGCCGAATTGTTGGTCTTCATCATATGACATATGGCGGCATTGCTGTAGTCAAAAGTGACCTGGGACGTGACTGTTGACGTCGTCATATATATTTTCGCTGCTACTCAGCGACATATTCCACAGCCAAAGGAAAGCACTCAAACACATCACTGCCAGCAGCCTGTTCTATGGTCAGATGAATGGGATGTGTCATTAGGTTTGTTGGGTACCCGTAATGACACACAACACACACACACACACACACACACACACACACACACACACAGGCCACGCACGCACACACACACAAGCACGCACGCACCACACACACACACAACACACACACACACAGAGGCACGCACGCGCGCGCGCACACACACACATACACCACACACACACACACACAGATACACACAGCACCCACTAACACACACAGGTGCGCCCCCCCCCCCCCACACACACACACCACACACACACGCACACGTGCCCGCCCCCCCCCCCCCCCCCCCCCCCCCCCCCCCCCCCCCCCCCCCCACCACACACACACACCACACACACTATCAATGGTAGACTAGCGTCAGAATAAGAGGGTCAGAGGTTTGGAAATCGGAGCCAGGGGTTGCGGAAGGGTGCAGTTGCCTCCTCTCCCCCCTCTTCACCCACATACACTTTGTTGACGTGGGGAGGGGGGGGGGGGTATGGAGGCAGGCATGTCACCCCACATCCCACCATTCCTTTCCTTGTGACAGGAGGGGGAAGTGGGAAGTAGCTCCCTCCCCCCCCCCATCCCCTCCCCTAGCCATAACACACACACACACACACACACACACACACACATTATATGATTGCATGCACGCGCAAGCACACACACACACACACACACACACACACACACACACACACAGGTACACAATTGCATGCACGCACACACAAACACACATGAAGTGTGTAATTGTGTGTGCGTGCGTACGTGCGCGCGCGCGCGCGCGCGTGTGTGTGTGTGTGGTGTGTGTGTGTGTGTGTGTGTGTGTGTGATGGCAGTAGATGGCGTGATGTAGACATAAGCAAGTGAGGATTGTGCAGACAGAGGTACACAATTGCATGCACGTACACACAAGCACACATGAAGTGTGTGATTGTGTGTGCGTGTGTGTGCGTGCGTGTGTGTGTGTGTGTGTGTGTGAGAGAGAGAGAGAGAGAGAGAGAGAGAGAGAGAGAGAGACAGAGACAGACAGACAGACAGACGGACACACCTTTTCAGAGATAAACGATGTCTCCCCTCTCCCTCACGCTCCATCCCTACATCCTCCACCCTTCTCCCCATCCCCACCTCCTCTCTCCTCACCCACTATCTGCACAATCCTCACTTGCTTATGTCTACATCACGCCATCTGCTGCCATGCCAGTCTACGTCAGCCCTGAGCCTTCCCCGCCTCCCTCCCCAGTGCCACGTTCCTCTACACTGGCTCTGTATCTTCACCCACCTTGAAAGATTGATTGATTGATTGATCTTTAATACATAAGATGATGGAGATTTTAGGCCAAAGCCTAGTCTAACAATCTGTCCTTGTCATACATACATTATTTCAGCACATATCATTCATACTGACAGTTTCAACATAGCAACATTGTAATCTGATTCTGCAATGATAAGCAAACTATTCATAAGAGAGAGAGAGAGAGAGAGAGAGAGAGACAGACAGACAGAGAGAGACAGACAGATTGACAGACAGACAGACGGAGAGAGTCGAGCCAGTTTGTCTTGCAAATAATGTGAGCTTGAATATTTACCGCCCCCCCCCCCCCCCCCCCCCCCCCCCCCCCTTCAATCTTGAGGTCGACTTTCAGCACAACCACAGAACGAATTGTTGTAAGCATACATGTAGAATGTGTGGTGGATTTTAGGTCCAAACTTAAGTTTCCACATCTCTTACACACACACACACACACACACACACACACACACACACACACACACACACACACACAGAGATTTTGACACTTGACACTTTGATAACGTATTGTCATTAACAAAGAAGTCTTTTGATGAGGTGGTGGGAGGGGGGTGACAGGCTTATAACATTCACCTTTTCCTTCCATCGCAAACAAACTTTACTCACTTGTTCCCTGTGCGTATCAAATCAAAGGTGAACGAAAAACACATAAAATCGAACATCTCCAGATATCCTCGCACACAAGGGTAATGCACTAACGTTAAAAAAACAACAACAACAACATCAACAACAACAAAATCAGCCATTGTAAGACTGACCCCCAGACCATTCACTCAGTCAAATGATGATGTTGCATCTTACTGATCTCTTCCACATTCGATGAATGGTATCATTCATTCGTATATCTCTTATGGCGCATTATCTTATATTTGACTATTCTTCATCTGTCTAATTCAGTGCTTCCGCGATAAATGTATTGATTTAATTTTAAGTTTGTCATCTGATTGTAACATGACTGCAGCATCTTGTATTTTAGCTATGTCTAACTGAAAAAATGACAATTTTTACCCATAGTTCATTATATACAGTACAGTAGAACAGAAAAGTGTTCATCATCAATAATGTGTCTACATGATGGACAAGGCGATTCTGTAGTTGTTCCACATTCAAATCATTTTCTGTTTGCATTGAAACCTGAAATTCTCAACCTGAATCTCGCATAATTTATTTTCAGAGAAATATGTGTTTTGGGAAAGTATTAATTCAAGGGTTGTGTGAATGAAGGATTAACCAAAAAAAATGATTGAGTTATTTTCCACCTGGTGACAGCCCTGACATGGCCCTTTGCGGTCGGCTGGGCTTTATACATTACCAGTACCATCTGTCACGGACGGCTCAGCTTTTGAACTCTTTCTTGAAAGGTCAACGTAGGGAAACTGGATCTCTTCTGTTAATGGTTTTATAGTTCCCTAGTCACTTTTAGATACGCTTCCGTATGTCAAGGTTAAGGACCTTGTAAGGGAGGGCAGAAAGACAAAGGGGAATATTCGACACTGGCAATAACTGATAGCAAAACACCCAAACACTCACTCAACCAGACCACCCAAGGATTTACAAAGACAATAACAGTTTATTAATTATAAATCGACAGTACTCATTCATTCCATATGGGGAGAGAGGCCTAACCAAAGAAGACTGAAGACAGAGGAGAGACCAAGTAAGAATAGAAGGGTAAAGAAGAGGGGAAAGTACCTATCAGTTCTAAGCTAGCTACGGAACAGAATAACCCAAAAGCCCATAGAAAAGCAAATCCTCCCTCCCCCCGGGACTCCCACTACCAGCCCAACTAATTAAAGAATTTCATAATGAAAGAAGAACGATAGGGAGAGAGACAGACTAAATAAGATTCAAGACAGGTCAAAAAACCTTCACACCACCAAAGCAATCACAACCATTTTCACTCAGTCACTCCAAAACAGCCAGACTTCACCATTTCCTCCTCATCAACCATGTCAACCTGCTCGTAATTCACTCCCTATTACAGTCCCACGCCCACGGCAACACAACACAAACACGAATACACTTAGACATCACCCAAGTCTCTCTGAGTTCCTGCGACGCACGGTCACTTCTAAACTGTCCCACATCCAGGGCCACACGGATCAGCCAGAACAGCAGCGTCGAAGAAGTCACGGTTCCACGTCGTCAGTTCCAGAAGATGGGAGGGAGGGGTAGACGTGACAGACCTCCAGGGGTGTCTAGAGGTGGATCCGCTCGTCTGAGACAAACAGGGTCAACGCCCTGCAGCGACGATCAATACGTGTACAGGGCAAATTATCAGGGTGTGTCTGGGTGTGCATGCGCGCATGCGTGTGTACCGTGAGCGGGGACTCTATTTGATCAAGTCTAACCACTTGTTTTCAAAATTATACTGGAAAACAATATCAAGCATCTCATCCCTTTTCCACAATGGGATGAAATAGTGAAATTATTCTTAAAACAATACAAAATATGACACAAAGACAGAGGGCTGACAAAAACAGATAAACACGACGGGACCGAGTCCATAGCGTGGGCGTCGGGATAGGAGACCCTTATCTTCCGACTCAATCTTAGTCACACAGGCACTCCAATTAACGTAATGCGTTCGTCCCGAGTGTTTGCCAATTAAAGACAACTAACTATAAGAGAAGAAAAAGAATAGACAATATAGACATATGAATAAGGACCCAGTCTTGGAGCCTTAAACTAATCAAAAAACAGACTAATTTCTCCCCAAAGACAAATTATGACCCCTTCTGACTGGATCCCCGGCTACGTAGGAGTGCAAAAAACTTGACTTGGTCACCAAGGTCTGTACCTTTTCCAAAGGTGCCCAGGAAACCCAACAAAACGGGAGAACCTGTATCCAAGGAAAACGCTACCAGCAAAGGTAACAACACACAAAAAAAACTATAAGAGAATGTTCTAAACATGAATTTAAACTTGTAAAAATAAAAAAAAAAAAAAAAAAAAAAAAAAAAAAAAAAAAAAAAACAAAAAAAACTTGCCTAAATAACTGAGTACGAAACTCACCAAAACGGCGGGTGAAAGGGGGAGATGAAGAGGTAGATATGCTGGTCAGCTCCTGGCCCAGCGAAGAACCCAGGGGCTGTTCAGCCGTTCCCACACAAGGGAAACCGGTCTGGGGCGACCAAAGGGAAGATGTGTCAGTGGTTGGGAATAGAGATTCCCCCAAAACGCAGCGGTTTCCTCCAACCCAAAAAGATTAAGGACCAGCCGCTGATCTGCACCGAAGCAGACAAAAGTGATCCCACAGCACTGGGACAGCGATCCCACTCGACTCAACGTTGAAATCAGAGTGCCACCTCACTCTCTTGCCTCCTTCCTCCCAACCCTGAACCGGTGAACACCACCTCTCCAGAGAGTTAAACTGTACTGACACACACAAACATAACGAAAAACACGTGCAGGCAGCACAAAACCGCTCAGCCACACTCCTGTCACCCAATACAAGAAGTGGAAAAGAAAAAATGCAGTGGGGGGGGGGCATGCAGAAAAAAAAAAATACACGGACAGCACGCCAAGCCCTTCCACTGACAGCCAAATGGTGACAGTCTCGTGTGAAACCAGCAGACACTGCTACAGCGGCTGACACACGAGCCTCCCCGCCCGTACGGTGGAGACGAAACGTTTTGAACCTGTGCGGTCTGACCAGTCAGTGTCGAACGGACGGAGTGCTTCACGATAGTTTTAAAACGGATGTGAGGAGGTGAAGGTCATTGTGATCCCACTTGCCGCTTCAAACGACTGTACAATTGAATACAAAGCTTTTTCTCGAATATTCAGATTCTTATAATTTTTTGAATTGACATTCCAAAGCACATCATGGCCTTGGTACAATTCAATTAATTGTTTGGTCTCTGAATCGGACAGTCTGACCACCTTGCTGGAAGACGCCATTGTTTCCATGTGCCAAGGGGTGTCGGGTCAATGCTGAGCGTTGATTGGTTGGAGGATACTAGCTGTCCGTTTCGAATAGATCACGACGTATCCCGAACGGTCGGGTTGAACTTGATGCCGAAGGCCGTTTGAGGACGTACGTTTACTGTGACACACGCTACGTTTGGGATCGGGTTCGACCGGTACTTCCGAAGCGTACGGGCGGGGAGGCTCGTGTGTCAGCCGCTTAAGGGTGGTTTCACACTGCTAAAGCAAGGTGAGTAGGCTGGCGACCGTCCGTGACACCGTACTCCTTCATATTCCTTTTCATTCATAAGGATCAGGGTCTCTTTATAGAGGTTTATCGTTGATTTTACTAACTTTTCCCCTCTATCCTTTTGGATGCCCCATCTTTTAGGAGTACGAAACCGTGCTTTTTGCAACCCCGAGTTCTCTCTGTGTGTGTGTGTGTGTGTGTGTTTCCTTTCTTCCCTTCTCTTCTGTTCTTAGGATGTGTGAGCCGCCCGTGGACCGTCCTCCCTCATCACCCGTCCACGTTCTTCACCTCTTTTTGGTAACTGGGTCGTTTGTTTTAGTGTGAAATCAAGTTTCCAGCCACACTAGTTGGGTCTGTTTTTTCCAGTTGCACGTGCAGTCCGTGCGCGTTTCCAACTTCCCTGCATGACTGACTGCGTGTGTGAAACTGCTCAGCTGTGGGTTTTCAGTTTGGTTTGTGGAGTCAGAGGGACAGATGGTGAAACGATTTTGGAGGACCACGATCCTCACTCTAGACAAGTTTCTTGAGACCATTCCTGGTCTGGCGAACCCCTTCGGTGGGGATCCTGAAGAGTTCCTGGTCACTTCGTTGTGACGTACGTTTTTTTGTGCCGGTGTCGTATGTAATACTGTCGCTCATAAAATCGTGTGTCGCAGCGACTGTATTTCCCGGGAAATACTGCAGATGGTTCATGAAAAATTATCGCTGAGCGACTGAATTTCATGAAAATTGGTAGCGCGACAGGATTTCACGAGAAATGTCCATAGAATCGTGTCTTTGCTTAAAAATAAAATCATGTCGCAGCGACAGCATTTCATGTAAAAAAAAAAATCGCGCTGCCGTAGAAAAGTTGTCGCTGTGAGACAGCATTTCCCGTAAAAATTGACGTCGAAGACATGATCGGATCGGTCTCTGCCCTAACTCTACCCCCACCTCCCTCTTTCATGGTTTTACGTATCAGTTGCCCCATTGTCTTTCTGTCTGTGATTTAATTTGTGTCTGCTTGACTGTCGGGTCTACCTTTCTGTCTCTATTTGTTTTTCTCGCTCATTCTCTCTATGTATCGCCCTCCCTCTATCTGTTTGACTCTATTTAGTTTCACTCTGTCCATCAAACTGTCTGTCAGTTGGTCTCTGCCTTTCCCGCCCCTCCCCCTGTGTGTGTGTGTGTGTGTGTGTGCTGGCTGAATAATAAAATCACAGACGGGCAAAGTATCTTGTTATTGTGATGATGATGATTCACAAAGGGCTAATTGTGACTTATTTGAAAGGGCCCTACACAGTTTTCCTTTCTATGAAAGAGTAAGTCAAAATGATTAATGCAGAGAGCTCTACTCACTCGTTTAAAAGTAAGCAGAAACTGACCCCTTGTAAAAAAAAAAAAAAAAAAAAAAAGTACAACCAACTAGGATGCAATAAACAATTCTCCAATGAAAGATGTTTTAGCCTTCAGTTAGAAGTAATGTGTCTCGTCCAGAAATGTGGGACCTGCTTGAAAGGTTAGTTACTTTAGTTTGTTACCCTGTAAGGGAAGATTAGTTAATGAGGGCCAGTAGATAAATTGGGCTGATGCTAATTTCAGAAAACTATGATGAGATAAGTTCAGATGTTTTGTGTGCTACATTGTCAGCATGCATAACTTCCTCTGCTGGAAAACCATGGCTGGTCGCAGAGGAGGATACCAACAGTAAGCATAACAAACATTTTGTACTCATTCTTTACCTCTGTCGCTTTTTTAATCAAAGACATGGCTAAAATAATAGGAATTGTTTGCTTTCAGTTTCAACGAATTCTAACATATATTAAAAAACGCCCTTGAAACAAAAATCAGAGTAACATTTTGATGTGCTGTCATGGAGGAGGATTTTTAGTGACCATGGTCAAAATGGATTAGATGAACTCCCCCTGATGAGCTAAGTTGGGCCAGTAGCTCAATTAAGCCTACCATGATCAATTTATACCCACTTCATTAGAAGTTGATAGCGGTTGTTTTTTTTTCAGTGATCAGTAATTATTGATAGAGCCTGATGTGTGTGTAGGTGTAGGTGTGTGTGTGTGTGTGAGTGTGTGTGTGTGTGTGTGTGTGTGTGTGTGTGTGTGTGTGTGTCCGTCGTCGTCACCCCAGGTAAAACTGGATCAGTCCGTGGACAGCGTGCAGCCGCCATAGAGTACATGCTTGGGTCTCTGCATGCTTCGTGTTGCCGATGCGTCTTCCTTTCCAAATGCAGGGCAATTTAAGACATTGCTCTTATGACATGCGTCTTTCTTCCTGCCGCAGGAATATTCTTGAACGACGTCGTTTGATTCACACAGCAGCACACTTACATCATCCGTTTGATGGAACACACATCCTTCCGAAATACTTTTTTGTCTATAGCTTGCTCCAGACTTGTGTCGATGTCCGACTGGTGGATTTCTTGGGCCCCTGCTGTTGCACTCCGACGGATCGGGGTGCGAGCACCGAAGCGTATCCTGAATGGGCGTGGATGTGTGTATGTGCGTGCGCGCGCGTATGTGTGCGTGTATGCGTGTGTTTATGAGAGTGAATGCATGTGTGTACGAGTGCTCGAGTATGAGTGTGTGTGTGTGTGTGTGTGTGTGTGTGTGTGTGTGTGTGTGTGAGCGTGTGTGTGTATGTGTGTGTGTGTGTGTGTGCGCGCGCGCGCGCGCGTGTGTGTGTGCGCGTGTGTGTGTAGGGTAGTGTGTGTATGTCTGTGTGTGAGTGTGTAAGTTGAGTGTATGTGAGGGTATGGGTGTGTTCGTATTGAGATGCGTGCGTGTATTTGTGTAAGTGCGTACGTTTGTGTGTGTGCGCGCGGGCACGCGCGCCCGTATGTGTGTGTGTATGTGCATGAGTACGCACGCGTGCGCTTGTGTGTGCGCTTGTGTCTGTATGTGTATGTGTGCGCGCGTATTTTGGTGTGTTAATTATGCTTTTTTGCTTTGAATGAAAAACGTTGGTATTCTGTTCATAATGTTTTCTTAAATGTCAGTACAATTTTGAGTTAATCTGACAATAAATTGGTTTCAGTGTGTGTGTGTGTGTGTGTGTGTGTGTGTGTGTGTGTGTGTGTGCGCGCGCGCGCGCGAGCGCACTCTTTAGAAGAAGCATATCCAAATATTGACGGTGCTTGAATGTTTCTTTTTGTTTTCGAACATTAATTCGTTTGTCTTTTTTAAAAGAAGCCATCCAAAACAAAAGATAATTGATATAAATGTGTTATGTTTCACATTTGAACATGATTATATTTAGGCCTTAGGTGCCTTAAAACGAGCGTAATGAAAAAAAACCCATTTTGAACGTTACGTTCTGCATTTTTTCTGCGTTGTTTATTTCATTAAACTGGATAAAAGCTTTAGAAAAGAAATGGATGATCCTTTCAACCAAATACTATGTTAATTAATTTCAAATCACGGCTTCCTTGGAGCTTTGAATGCCTTAAAAGGACTGCAGTAAAACAAAGCCAAATGATGCCTGAAGCTCTGCATTATGGCCACTGATAACTTTTGGGTTACTTGTGACTAAAATGGGTTACTTTGACTCGTTTGTAAATTCATTATTTTAAGTGCCCTAAAAGCACTGCAATTAAAGCAAGAAAACTGAAACTGTCTGTTCTGCGATTTGGCTTGTGTTACCTTTTACATTCTATTATGTTTGTGTTTCTGTTCTGACAGTTAAGGGTAATCATTTACTCTTTTAGATTAGTTTAAGAATGTGTTGAGACCTTAGATGCCTTTAAATGGATATGGCCAACAGACAAACAATATTGATTTGGGTTTATGAATAATGCGTGTCGGTTAATATAGGCCCGTGGCCCAAAATTTACCGCTGTCTGGTCCATTTAACCCGAAATGATGTCTAAAGTGGGCTTCCTTTTCTTTAAGAATTTTATGATTTCTTATATAGAACTTTTTGAAATAAAGATAGCCATTTGATGGCTGTACTATATGAAGCTCTTATGGTAAGCTTTACAAATGATTAACCTTGAGTGAAGTAAAATTAGTGAAGGAGGTAGGGTTGCATTTCTTAGTGGTTCTAACTTACCCAATCTTCCCCTACTTTCGTTGTGCTGAATGTCCTAGGCCTACGATATTGATAAAAACTTCACATTTCACAGCACACACACACACACACACACACACACACACACACACACACACACACACACACACACGCGCGCACACGCGCGCGCACACGCGCACACACACACACACACACACACACACACACACACACACACACACACACACGAATGGAAATTTGACTTTCGTCAAAAACATTTATGATAAAAAATCACTTGCGACAATTTTTTATTCCATGGCAGGCTGCATTATTTTCTATTTTGACGCTCAACCGCGGCGACGTTTTTTTCACTTTGCAGAAAAAATCGTCGCTGTGATATATTAACGCTGCGACCATATTTCAAGGAAATGTTAACTCTAGCAGTAAGGTTTCAAGTGAAAGGTGTCGCAAGCGACAGGATTCACTGACTACAATATTTCACAGTGTCCTGTCGCAAAAAAACTGTCGCAAAATTTTGAGCGACAGTATTTTATGGACAGCTACAATATTTTATGGACATTTTTCGTGAAAAGTTGTCGCGTGATAATCTTTTCCAGAAAATATTGTCGCTGCAACAATATTTCACGTGAAACGCTATCGCCGCGATACAATTCCACGGCGACAGTATTATATACGACACCGGCCTGCCTGCCCTTCGCCTGGGTCGAGACAGGAGACTCTGGGTGTCCCACCCTACCCTCTCCATCCCGCTCAGAAACTGCTGCTGGTATAGTATTGTTCCGTATGATTTGCTGTTGGTTTAGAATGTGTATTTTTCGTCGGAAGTCTGGAAATTTTGAGGTTCTGGTCATAGCCCTTAGCAGATGATTGGGCGTGTACAGTTTCATATCATAAAATGCGCGTTATTCTTACAAAACCCCAGTTATTGTGAATTGCAAGTCCATTTATTTTGAGAGTTCTTGGGACCAAAGTGGTCTTGGTTCCATCATAGGACGGCTTAGTATCAAGCCATAGTCAATGTAAAGGTTTTTTTCCCGTTTTCGTTTTTTGACACAGAGAGAGAGAGACGTGACCGCACAGTTGGCCTGGTTACGTGAATACCCCGCAGTTCGATGATATGTGTGTGTAATCTGTAGTCGGGCCGAAATCTTCTTCCATGGTAGGTTTTTGTTTTTTGTACAGTATATTTGTGCTTGCTACGGGACCGTAGATCCCAGCTCCGTGTTTGTTTTGTCACGTTTTGGTCGTGAGCGCGCGGCGTGCATCCAGGTGCGCGTGCGGAGCCCACTAAATTCTCGGGCGGCGCTCATGTTCCCCCATCAGCACTCTCCATCACCCTGCTACTTGTCTGTGTTGTGCTCCTGTTCGTCAGTGTAACAATGTGGGGGTGGGGTGGGGGGGGAGATGTGCATGGAGAGGGTATTGAATATTACATGTTGGATTGTTTGATTCAGGGTAGGATTATGTTATTGCTCTGTTTTGATGTGCATATGTCGTATGGTTATGCTGATGAGCATAACTTTTGATAATCATTAATGAGACAGTTGATTAGCGAATTTTATGCATTGTAGATGCTGTGAGTTTTGATACAGGAATTTTGCTGAACCACGGAACTGGCTTAGGCTTTCAGCCCTTCTGAGATTTCTGGTTAACCTCAGAGTTGTGTAAACAAATATTGATATCACATGCTCGTGCATTTGTTTGTCTTTGTGTATAGCGATTTGTCAACCTGTAATCCTTCCTCCGGAAATGAGGGAAAAAAGAGGAATTAGAGAGGTGGAATTTGGGTATCATTTCTTTGTAATTGTTTCCTTTTATTGACCGCAGCCCCTTACTTTGTAAGCAGAGGAGGGGTTTGGGGCGAATTATTATAGAATTTATTAGGAGAAAGAAAAAAAAAGGAACAGTC
>JADBJO010022617.1:0-10000 GCA_016801955.1 Conus betulinus | reverse complement strand
GTTTTTCAAACATAAGAATTAAACCTAAGAAAGGCAGACATAACAACAAATAAGAAAATGCAAATCATGCCATGTCTGCATCACACCATCTGCTTCAATGTCAATCCACTTTAATCCTTTACCCTTCCCCTCCCCATTGCCACGTTGCTTTACGTATACTCTGAATTTGGCCCCGCTTGAGAGAGAGAGAGAGAGAGAGAGAGAGAGAGAGAGAGAGAGAGAGAGAGAGAGTAGGGCCACTTGTTTCCCAGTTAACAAATGTGATCTTGAATCTCCTCCTCCGCCCTTCTCCAGTCGCTTTTCCACCCCCAGTCTCTCCCCTCCCCTTCCCCAAGCGACGTCTCTCTTGCGTCCTAACATTCACCCAACAGAGACCATATTGCATCATGTATCCCATAAACAGTCAATATCTTGCACTCAGGATAAACAAAACAGCAAACTAACTGACCAAAACCCGAAAAAAACTGAGTCTTCTTGAAAATGCTGCACATTTTTCTGATCTTGGGAAAAGTTATCTCCCCTTTCTCAAATAATTAGATAATTACTGTAGTTCTTGAAACCGGCATCATCATCAAAAAATGTAAAGAGAATTCACATCTTTTATCATTTATTATTGACAAGTAAAAGGTGCCTGATGAGGGTTCCGCAGAAGGCAGTAACAAAAGACCTTTGTATTTATCGAGGAACTATCTTCCTAAATTGTTCTGGAAAATCAAAGACATAGTCCCAAATGTCCACTCATCAAACGTTTCGAAATGAAAGGAAATACGTAATGATGATGAATAGGGTAGATTCCGTAGTGCTTTTTTTCAGATCTCTATTTTTACGCCACACGCATTCATCGATTACTTCTTTTTCAAAATGATCGATCGTTCCCTGTCTCAATAGATTATGAAAATGCATCCGATCATGTGTACAGGGGCGCCAATATTGCGAAAAAAGTCCTAGAATGTCACTATATTGGTTGATTATTGAATGTTGTCCACGACCTGTATGCTAAGGCTGAGTCTTGTGTTCCAACTATTGTTCAACATGTTTCCAGTATAGATTAGGTATTGTACAAGGAGAAACCTTTTATTTTATTTTTTTTCTGAATGATATGAAGCATTTCGTTAGTAACAGAGAAGTTTCTTTAGCTAGAATTTAGATTGACAGTGAACAGGTGCGTGCAGAGGATTTTGAAGTAGAACACATTTAACATCTTCTTATTGTTATATACTGATGTTACTGTCTTCTTAGCTTAATCCAGACCTGATAGGGCCCTTTGTGGCTGGTTGGGCTACAAGCAACATTAGCTTAACCAATAAGATATCTCGAAAATACAACTACAACTAAAAAGCGTGTGTGTGTGTCTCTGCGTCTTTGTGTGTATGCCTGTCTATTGCCTATTGCCATAATGTAGCAAGCAGCGCAAAAAAAAAAAACTTCCTATAATTTTTGCAAAATTTATGTATTGAATATCAATTCCTTAGCAGTGTTTCTAAAACTGTTTGAATGCCCATGTTCAATCTACCGCATAATATCGTTCCGAGAGCTGGGGTTTAGATACATCTGCTACTCATGTAGAAAGAGTTCATCTTTTACTCTTAAGAAACTGTGGAGGTTCATTTGAAGACATCAAATAATGTGTTCATGTGGAAACAAGCCATTATCCTATTTACTTCAATTCATCTGTGCAGTTTATCAGTGTACTAACTAGAAAATTTACAAATGAATGATGAAAGATTGCTACGTAAAGCACATAGTATACTGTTAAGATTAGATTCACGTGGTAAAAAGTGATGGGTTTCTGGTATTTGGGGATTTCTTGTGTTGTAATAGGTTTGGATTCATATGGATAAATCAGAGCGTTGAAAATGTAAACGCTTTTCTGAAGCAGTTACGTCAAAAGCTGATAGATAATCAATGGCGAACTAGCTCGAAAACATTCAGAGCAGTGAGCGATAGGTCTTTTACACAGCTTTTAAAAAATCTATTAGTTCTGATAAATATCTTGTACATGATAATTGATAGGCATATTAAAAACTGTCTGACAAGATTGAGATTCGGAATTATGGAGATCAATGTGCATCAGCACGCAAAGTGTAAAATCATCGATATGCCGTGTCCTGTATGTAAAGAGGCAAATGAAGATGAATGTTTTTTTTAAATTTTGTGTTCAGCACTTGTGGATGCACGGTGTGAAGACATTGCTGGGAAATTTTGTGAAGGCCCTTGTTCCATTTCGAGCTGCTGCCACACGCTCACGCACGGCACTCAGTCCCTGCCAACGCGCGTATTTCGCCACTTTTTATTTATTTTTTACGGTAGCTAGTCAACAACTGACAGTATTGTGTTAGGTGACATACGAAAAAAACAACAACTGACAGTATTGTGTTAGGTGACATACGAAAAAAAAACAAACACTCAACTAATGAGCATAGTAATTTCGAATCATTTACTGTCAATGTGTAGACGCGACTATGTGTGTGTGTGTGTGTGTGTGTGTTGTGTGTTGTGTGTGTGTGTGTGTGTGTGTGTGTGTGTGTGTGTGTGTGTGTTGTCGGATTGAAAAAAAAAATAAGACACGCGTGGTGATGGTGATGGTGATGGTGGAAGGTAGTGTGGAGAGCAGAATAAAAAGAATGTCTCACGTTCAGTCTGGTCGAGACATATGGCGTTATTCTACCCAGATTTCAAAAACGAAGGACATGTAGTAGGGGAGAAGGGGTGATGTATGGGGGGGGGGGGTTAAGGGGATAGAGGTAGTAGGAGGGGGATTGCAGCTATAAAGAAGCAGTAGAAGTCAACCAACTCATTTCAGCGAATATACCTGGCAGGTACTCAACGAACTTCAGGACACATTCTTTTCACCTGGTAAGCATCCATCTTCCTCGTTTGTAGTGTTAGGCGTGGTCTGCCTGCTTTCTGTACTTCTCTTCGCTTTCTGTGGTTCGATGTGAACAGTCAGTTGCCCAAGAGACATGGGATTTGCCTTGTTGTGTTAATGGTGGGGGATATATTCTGATTGTCATGTTGCTGCAGGGTTGAAATATTTTGGAGTACAAGTAATATACTCTCCCTCCCCTCCTCTCCCTTTCAATCTTTCTCTGTCTGTCTGTCTGTCTGTCTGTCTGTCTCTCTCTCTCTCTCTCTCTCTCTCTCTCTCTCTCTCTCTCTCTCTCTCTCTCTCACACACACACACACACACACACACACACACACACACACACACACACACACACACACACACCCTGTGATTTTGTTGAAAAATAAATCTTTGTTCAGAACAGGGGAATTTTTCTAATAATCTGCACTTCAATGATCATCAGCAATTATTCTGTTATGGAACAGTGTAACAGACTCTGGAAAGTACGTCTGCTTGGGGTAGGGGAGGGGAAAGCCGAAAAATGTGGAGGACTGCATTCAAAAAAACGTGTCAATATCTTCTCAGTGAACTCGGGCGTGTCGGTCAGCGACAAAGATACTGAAATCGCTCATCGCACAGGTAAGCCAGAGGGCAGTGGACCGAGACTGTCATCGTTCGATTCTTTTAGGGAGACTGCGTGGACGGATGCTGGTGGAGAGACGTAAGTTGAAACAATCTGGAATTTCTGTCGGCGAGGATCTGACTTATCAGAACTATAAACTGCTAAAAAACAACAGCCAGCGACCACTCGGCGGGACTCGCTGCATGGTCCTCAAATGGGAAGATCTTCGCAGAAATGAAAAAAAATGGACAAACGGTGAAAGTCAATGTGAACTCAAACATTGATGAAGTGTTGACAAGAGCGATGTCGCAAAAAAAAAACATCTATGTAATTCTAACACTTAAAGGTAGAATTATGTCCAGTCCTGCCTCAACACCCTGCACACGTACACACACACACGCACACACACACACACACACACACACACACACACACACACACACACACACACACACACACACACACACACACACACACACACACACACACACACACACACACACACACACACACACACACACACACACACACACACACACATACGCACGCGCTTGCACACATTTTCTTTGTTCTCGCTTACTTTTCTTCTTTGTTCCTATTGCTAGTGCTAGCCACTCCTTTGGGTACATTGTCTTGTTACTTATTGATTAAATTACCGAATTTACCCTCATTTTGGTTTGAAACAGGCATCTCCAGATGAGAGGGTGTTGGTGGGGGTCGTTTGAAATACGGGTGCATGAATGAAATACATATCTCTTTGTATCTATTACTGTGAATAGTGTCATTTGTATGAGTACACATTATCTTGTCACAGTGTAGCTATAGATGACCATATTGTGATTTGATTGACTGTTTGGTGACATTTTTTTCCGAGTGTATTTCTGGGCAGATATTTAGCTATAAACACAGTGATCAGTGAGATCGGGGATCGAGGCGGGTATGTGTTTGAGGGATGTTGGCCACCCGGACTTCAGTCTTTGGCTAATAATTAGGCTCTGTCTGTCTGTATGTCTGTCTGTCCATCTCTCTCTCTCTCTCTCTCTCTCTCTCTCTCTCTCTCTCTCTCTCTCTCTCCTCACTTTTTTTTTCGTCTGTCTCGGTCACACACACACACACACACACACACACACACACACACACACACACACACACACACACACACACACACACACACACACACACACATATGAACACATACACACGCGAGCGTGCGTGCGCTAAGTAAAAATTTCCATTATAATAAGATACTTTTTTTTTCTTCGTGGGTATGAAGGATATCGGACTGTTAGCTGGATTTCGTACTGAATGAGCTTCAGCGTCTGATAGGCTTTCCCCTGTTGAAGGATGCCCGATGCCATTCCCGCCCGTGCCCTCGTCCTCTGTCTCCCTCTCCTCCACCCGGAGTTTACCTTCTCTGTAGTTTCCTCACCTTTCACTGGCCCTCCCCCTTCACAGTTGGCTGGAGAGATGTTTCGCTCAGTGAAATGCAACAACCAATAAATCAAGATGTTTCGCTCAGTGAAATGCAACAGCCAATAAATCAAGATGTTTCGCTCAGTGAAATGCAACAACCAATAAATCAAGATGTTTCGCTCAGTGAAATGCAACAACCAATAAATCAAGATGTTTCGCTCAGTGAAATGCAACAGCCAATAAATCAAGATGTTTCGCTCAGTGAAATGCAACAGCCAATAAATCAAGATGTTTCGCTCAGTGAAATGCAACAGCAAAAATCAAGATGTTTCGCTCAGTGAAATGCAACAGCCAATAAATCAAGATGTTTCGCTCAGTGAAATGCAACAACCAATAATGAAGATGTTTCGCTCAGTGAAATGCAACAGCCAATAAATCAAGATGTTTCGCTCAGTGAAATGCAACAGCCAATAAATCAAGATGTTTCGCTCAGTGAAATGCAACAGCCAATAAATCAAGATGTTTCGCTCAGTGAAATGCAACAGCCAATAAATCAAGATGTTTCGCTCAGTGAAATGCAACAGCCAATAAATCAAGATGTTTCGCTCAGTGAAATGCAACAGCCAATAAATCAAGATGTTTCGCTCAGTGAAATGCAACAGCCAATAAATCAAGATGTTTCGCTCAGTGAAATGCAACAGCCAATAAATCAAGATGTTTTCGCTCAGTGAAATGCAACAGCCAATAAATCAGATGTTTCGCTCAGTGAAATGCAACAGCCAATAAATCAAGATGTTTCGCTCAGTGAAATGCAACAGCCAATAAATGAAGATGTTTCGCTCAGTGAAATGCAACAGCCAATAAATGAAGATGTTTCGCTCAGTGAAATGCAACAACCAATAAATGAAGATGTTTCGCTCAGTGAAATGCAACAGCCAATAAATGAAGATGTTTTCGCTCAGTGAAATGCAACAGCCAATAAATGAAGATGTTTCGCTCAGTGAAATGCAACAGCCAATAAATGAAGATGTTTCGCTCAGTGAAATGCAACAGCCAATAAATGAAGATGTTTCGCTCAGTGAAATGCAACAGCCAATAAATGAAGATGTTTCGCTCAGTGAAATGCAACAGCCAATAAATGAAGATGTTTCGCTCAGTGAAATGCAACAGCCAATAAATGAAGATGTTTCGCTCAGTGAAATGCAACAACCAATAAATGAAGATGTTTCGCTCAGTGAAATGCAACAGCCGATAAATGAAGATGTTTCGCTCAGTGAAATGCAACAACCGATAAATGAAGATGCTTCGCTCAGTGAAATGCAACAACCAATAAATCAGGATGTTTCGCTCAGTGGAATGCAACAGCCAATAAATCAAGATGTTTCGCTCAGTGAAATGCAACAGCCAATAAATCAAGATGTTTCGCTCAGTGAAATGCAACAGCCAATAAATCAAGATGTTTCGCTCAGTGAAATGCAACAGCCAATAAATCAAGATGTTTCGCTCAGTGAAATGCAACAACCGATAAATCAAGATGTTTCGCTCAGTGAAATGCAACAGCCCAATAAATCAAGATGTTTCGCTCAGTGAAATGCAACAACCCAATAAATCAAGATGTTTCGCTCAGTGAAATGCAACAACCAGTAAATCAAGATGTTTCGCTCAGTGAATGCAACAACCAATAAATCGAGATGTTTCGCTCAGTGAAATGCAACAACCAATAAATCGAGATGTTTCGCTCAGTGAAATGCAACAACCAATAAATCGAGATGTTTCGCTCAGTGAAATGCAACAACCGATAAATCAAGATGTTTCGCTCAGTGAAATGCAACAACCAATAAATCAAGATGTTTCGCTCAGTGAAATGCAACAACCAATAAATCAAGATGTTTCGCTCAGTGAAATGCAACAGCCAATAAATCAAGATGTTTCGCTCAGTGAAATGCAACAGCCAATAAATCAAGATGTTTCGCTCAGTGAAATGCAACAGCCAATAAATCAAGATGTTTCGCTCAGTGAAATGCAACAACCGATAAATCAAGATGTTTCGCTCAGTGAAATGCAACAGCCGATAAATCAAGATGTTTCGCTCAGTGAAATGCAACAACCAATTAATCAAGATGTTTCGCTCAGTGAAATGCAACAACCAATAAATCGAGATGTTTCGCTCAGTGAAATGCAACAACCAATAAATCGAGATGTTTCGCTCAGTGAAGTGCAACAACCAATAAATCGAGATGTTTCGCTCAGTGAAATGCAACAACCAATAAATCGAGATGTTTCGCTCAGTGAAATGCAACAACCATAAATCGAGATGTTTCGCTCAGTGAAATGCAACAACCAATAAATCGAGATGTTTCGCTCAGTGAAATGCAACAACCAATAAATCGAGATGTTTCGCTCAGTGAAATGCAACAACCAATAAATCGAGATGTTTCGCTCAGTGAAATGCAACAACCAATAATCGAGATGTTTCGCTCAGTGAAATGCAACAGCCAATAAATCGAGATGTTTCGCTCAGTGAATGCAACAGCCAATAAATGAAGATGTTTCGCTCAGTGAAATGCAACAACCAATAAATGAAGATGTTTCACTCAGTGAAATGCAACAACCAATAAATCGAGATGTTTCGCTCAGTGAAATGCAACAACCAATAAATCGAGATGTTTCGCTCAGTGAAATGCAACAACCAATAAATCGAGATGTTTCGCTCAGTGAAATGCAACAACCAGTAAATCGAGATGTTTCGCTCAGTGGAAATGCAACAACCAATAAATCGAGATGTTTCGCTCAGTGGAAATGCAACAACCAATAAATCAAGATGTTTCGCTCAGAGTGGGCAAATGGGGAATAATAAATGCTTCTCAAAATGAGCCTTCAGCAAGCTTATAGTCTCCAAAGGGGAGACAATCTCCAATGGGGAGGAAACTCACTAATATATAAGTCCTGGTCAGGTATTGGTATTTCCGCGGTCACTGAGGAGAAACAATCAGTTTTCGAATACCAGTAGGCTCATTTTGAGAAGCATTTATTATCCCCCATTCGCCCACTCAAGCACATACTGTTAGGAAGAATTATCTACCACTGAGGATATGTATGCTTATCTCCCCCTATTTCTTCAATCTAAGACATAAGAGCAAGCTTTGTTTATAATTGAATATATATATATATATATATATATATATATATATATGCTGAACAATTAAGTAGTGGGGGAAAACAAGTGCAGGTTAACAATTCTTCCATCATTACAATAATAATAATTTGGCAAAGATTTGAAATTGAGAGAAAAAAAAATTAAGATGAAGTAAATAGGAAAATGTATATCATAATATGAAAACCCCTTTCACTAGCTGCATGAGGAAACTATTGCAATCTCTCTCGAAGGCAGATCTATATGTGCCGCCTGCTCCGAGGCCTTTCGTCCGCTGAATCGGACTCATCAGGGAGACACAGCTGATTGTGTCTGTGCTCTTTGCGTCAGATAGAGACACACACCACTGTCCATAATTCTGTGGTGTTCCGACCGCCAAGGGTTCGAAAAAGAATCCAACAGCACCCCCCAAAGCAGCCAGCGAAAGGTAGTAGAATTAAACAAAACGAGAGTGTGGAGAGGAAGAAAAGTTGTTGAAAACTAAAAACACTACGCAAACAGTATAAATGTAAGGGACAATCTTTGAGCCTATGCTTGAGGATCCATTTAAGGATGCAAGGGAGATCAAAAGATATGGAACAGTCTGAGTGGTCAACTCTGCTGTTCAATAACCCAAGCATTGTCAGTGGCTAAGAATTGTGCAGAACAACCTTCCCTTGGATCTCCTAAGAGATGCAATCACCCACTGATTGACCAAACAATATAATGCTGAACAATTAAGCAGTGGGGGAAAACAAGTGCAGGTTAACAATTCTTCCATCATTACAATAATAGTTTGGCAAGATTTGAAATTGAGAGAGAAAAAAAATTTTAAGATGAAGTAAATAGGAAAATGTATATCATAATATGAAAACCCTTCACTAGCTGCATGAGGAAACTATTGCAATCTCTCTCGAAGGCAGATCTATATGTGCCGCGCTGCTCCGAGGCCTTTCGTCCGCTGGATCGGACTCATCAGGGAGACACAGCTGATTGTGTCTGTGCTCTTGGCGTCAGATAGAGACACACCACAGTCCATAATTCTGTGGTGTTCCGACCGCCAAGGGTTCGAAAAAGAATCCAACAGCACCCCCAAAGCAGCCAGCGAAAGGTAGTAGAATTAAACAAAACGAAAGTGTGGAGAGGAAAAAAGTTGTTGAAAACTAAAAAAAACACTACGCAAACAGTATAAAATGTAAGGGACAATCTTTGAGCCTATGCTTGAGGATCCATTTAAGGATGCAAGGGAGATCAAAAGATATGGAACAGTCTGAGTGGTCAGCTCTGCTGTTCAATACCCAAGCATTGAGTGGCTAAGAATTGTGCAGAACAACCTTTCCTTGGATCTCCTAAGAGATGCAATCACCCACTGATTGACCAAACAATATAATGCTGAACAATTAAGTAGTGGGGGAAAACAAGTGCAGGTTAACAATCCTTCCATCATTACAGTAATAGTTTGGCAAAGATTTGAAATTGAGAGAAAAAAAAAAAATTAAGATGAAGTAAATAGGAAAATGTATATCATAAACTATTGTCTACTTGAACAGATTCCTTGGTGGAGCAATGCCTGATTATGGAAATCTGAACCAATCAAAAAAAAAAAAAAAAAAAAAATGTATATACATTACATGTGAGTGCGCACGTACGCTCCTTTGACTACATCTTCAAATGACTCTCTCTCTCTCTGACTCTGTCTGTCTGTATATATATATATATATATATATATATATATATATATATATTATATATATATATGTGTGTGTGTGTGTGTGTGTGTGTGTGTGTGTGTGTGTGTGTGTATGTGTGTGTGTGTGTGTGTGTGTGTGTGTGTGTGTGTGTGTGTCTGCGCTTCTCTGTCTCTTTCCTTTCCAGGACACGGAAAGCTGATTACAAGCAGAATGCGCTGTCTCCCAGTCTTCGTCATTCTTCTGCTGCTGATTGCATCTGAACCTAGCGTTGATGGTGAGATCAGTTGTCTTGT
>JADBJO010022616.1:16953-21953 GCA_016801955.1 Conus betulinus | reverse complement strand
GCCCAGGGGGAGACACCAGGAAAGGGTCCACAGCCCTGGGGAAACACCAGGAAAGGGTCCACAGCCCTGGGGAGACACCAGGAAAGGGTCCACAGCCCTGGGGAAACACCAGGAAAGGGTCCACAGCCCGGGGGAGACACCAGGAAAGGGTCCACAGCCCAGGGGAAACACCAGGAAAGGGTCCACAGCCCTGGGGAGACACCAGGAAAGGGTCCACAGCCCTGGGAAACACCAGGAAAGGGTCCACAGCCAGGGAGACAGGAGGGTCCACAGCCACCAGGAAAGGGTCCACAGTCCCTGGGAGACACCAGGAAAGGGGTCCACAGCCCTGGGACACACCAGGAAAGGGTCCACAGCCCTGAGGAGACACCAGGAAAGGGTCCACAGCCCTGGAGACACCAGGAAAGGGTCCACAGCCCCGGGGAAACACCAGGAAAGGGTCCACAGCCCCGGGGGACACAACACCAGGAAGGGTCCACAGCCCCTGGGGAGAGACACCAGGAAAGGGTCCACAGCCCTGGGGAGACACCAGGAAAGGGTCCACAGCCCTGGGGAAACACCAGGAAAAGGGTCCACAGCCCGGGGAGACACCAGGAAAGGGTCCACAGCCCTGGGGACACACCAGGAAAGGGTCCACAGCCCGGGGGAGACACCAGGAAAGGGTCCACAGCCCTGGGGAGACACCAGGAAAGGGTCCACAGCCTGGGGAAACACCAGGAAAGGGTCCACAGCCCCGGGGAAACACCAGGAAAGGGTCCACAGCCCTGGGGAAAACACCAGGAAAGGGTCCACAGCCCCAGGAGACACCAGGAAAGGGTCCACAGCCCTGGGAGACACCAGGAAAGGGTCCACAGCCCTGGGGAGACACCAGGAAAGGGTCCACAGCCCTGGGAGACACCAGAAAGGGTCCACAGCCCTGGGAGACACCAGGAAAGGGTCCACAGCCCTGAGGAGACACCAGGAAAGGGTCCACAGCCCCGGGGGAGACACCAGGAAAGGGTCCACAGCCCTGGGGGAGAGACACCAGGAAAGGGTCCAGGAGGAAAGGGTCCACATCCCAGGGGACATACACCAGGAAAGGGTCCAAAGCCCTGGAAAACACCAGGAAAGGGTCCACAGCCCAGGGGAGGACACCAGGAAAGGGCCCACAGCCCCAGGGACACACCAGGAAAGGGTCCACAGCCTGGAGGAGACACCAGGAAAGGGTCCACAGCCCTGGGGAGAAACCAGGAAAGGGTCCACATCCCTGGGAGACACCAGGAAAGGGTCCACAGCCCAGGGACACACCAGGAAAGGGTCCACAGCCCTGGGAAAGACACAGAAAGGGTCCACAGCCCAGGGAAGACACCAGGAAAGGGTCCACAGCCCTGGGGAGACACCAGGAAAGGGTCCACAGCCCTGGGGAGACACCAGGAAAGGGTCCAAAGCCCTTGGGGAGACACCAGGAAAGGGTCCAAGACCTTGGGAACACACCAGAAAGAGTCCACAGCCCCGGGGAGACACCAGAAAAGTTCACAGCCGTGGGAAGACACCAGAAAAGGTTCCAGAGCCCTGGTGAGACACTAGAAAGGGTCCACAGCCCTGGGAGTTACCAGGAAAGGGTCCACAATCCTGGGGAGACACACCAGGAAACGGTCCACAGCCCTGGGGAGACACCAGGAAAGGAAAAGGAAGAAGAAGACTACAGAAGAGGACTACGAAGACGAGGAAGACTACTACGAAGACGACATTTCGAAAAAGACGACGACGAAGAAGAAGACGATAACGACGAGCTTGAAAAAGAAGAAGAAGAAGAGACTAGAAGAAGACTACGAAGACTACGAAGAACAAGAAGACGAAGACTAAGAAGAAGAAGAAGAAGAAGAAGACTACGAAAGAAGAAGACTACGAAGAAGAAGACTACGAAGAAGAAGAAGACTAAGAAGAAGAAGAAAGAAGTTACGAAGAAGAAGAAGACTAGAAGAAGAGACTACGAGAAGAAGAAGACTACGAAGGAGAAGACTACGAAGAAGAGAAAAAGAAGAGAAGAAGAAGAAGAAGAAGAAGAAGAAGAAGAAGAAGAAGAAGAAAAAAGAAGAGGAGGAGGGAGGAGGAGAGGAGAGAAGAAGAAGAAGAGAAGAAGAAGAAGAAGAAGAAAAGAAGAAGAAGAATAAGAAGAAGAGAAGAACACGAAAAGACTACGAAGAAGAAAGAGAAGAAAAGAAGAACAAAGAAGAAGACGAAGAAGAAGAGAATATAAGAGAAGACTAGAAAGAAGAAGAAGAAGACTACGAAGGAGAAGACTAAGAAGAAGACTAAGAAGAAAGAAAGACGACGGAAGAAGACTTCAAAGAAGACTACGATGGAGGAGAAGAAGAACCTGAAGAAGAAGACGAAGAAGAAGAAGAAGAAGAAGAAGAAACGACGAAAGAACTACGAAGAAGACTACGAAAGGCTACGACTAAGAAGACTACGAAGGACTACGAAGACTACGAAGACTACTACGAAGAAGAAGAAGAAGAAGAAGAAAAGAAGAAGAGAAAGAACAACAAAAGAAGTTGTCTACCAAGAAGAAGACTACAAAGAAGAAGAATACGAAGAACAAGAAGACTAGGAAGAAGAGAACTAGGAAGAAGACTAGGAAGAAGACTAGGAAGAAGACTAAGAAGAATAAGAAGAAGAAGAAGAAGAAGAAGAAGAAGAAGAAGAAGAAGAAGAGAAGAAGAGAAGAAGACTGCGAAGAAGAAGACTGCGAAGAATAAGACTGCTAAGAAGAAGAAGAAGACTGGGAAGAAGAAGAAGAAGACTAGGAAGAAGACGACTAGGAAGAAGAATAAGAAGACTACGAAGAAGAAGAAGACTACGAAGAAGATTACGTACATGAAGAAGAAGAAGAAGAAAAAGACTACAAAGAAGAAGACGACGACGAAGAAGACGACGACAACAGCCCTGAAGAAGAAGAAGAAGAAGAAGAAGAAAAGAAGAAGAAAAGAAGAAGAAGAAGACAGGACTACGAAGTCTACGAAGAAGAAGAAGAAGAAGAAGAAGAAGAAGAAAAAGAAGAAGAAGAAGAAGAAGAGAATACGAAGAAGAAGGTACGAAGAAGAAGAAGGCTAGAAGAAGAATACTCCAAGACTAACTAAGACTACGAAGACTACTAAGACTACGAAGAAGACGACTACGAAGAAGACGACTAGGAATAAGAAGAAATAAGAAGAATAAGAATACTACCAGAAGAAGAAGAAGACTGCGAAGAAGAAGACTAGACTAACGAAGAAGAAGAATAAGAAGAAGAAGAAGAAGAAGAAGAAAGAAGAAGAAGAAGAAGACTGTCAAGAAGACTGTCAAGAAGACTACCAAGAGAAGAGAAGAAGAAGAAGAAGACTGTTACACCAGAACGGCCAACAGCCCAGGAAACACACCAGGAACGTGCCCACAGCGCAGGGAACACACCATGAAAGGGCCCACAGTCCAGGGAACACACCAGAAACGAGCCCACAGCCCAGGACACACACCAGAACGGGCCCACAGCCTATGGGACACACCAGGAACGGGTCCACAGCCCAGAGGGACACAACAGGAACGCGACCACAGTCCAGAGGACACACCAGGAACGGGCCCACAGCCCAGGAGACCCACCAGGAACGAGTCCACCGCCCAAGGGACACAACAGGAACGCGACCACAGCCCAGGGGACACACCGGTAACGGGACCGCAGCCCTAGGGACACCACCAGGACGGGACTACAGAACAAGGGACACACCGGGAACGACACGACAGCCTACGGGGCACTCCATGGTCGGCACTGCAGGCCAGGGGACACATCGGGAACGAGACGACAGCCCAGGGGACGAAACAGTAACGGGACCACAGCCCAGGAGACACACCGACAATGAGATCACAGCTCACAGGAGACACCAAGAACAGGTCTACAGGGCAGGAGATAAATGAAAAATGACATTTACGTGCGTGCGTCCACACACACACACACACACACACACACACACACAACACACAACACACAACACAACCACACACACACACATACAGCGACACGCACGCACGCACGCACGCACGCGCGGGCGCGCGCGCGCGTACACACACACACACACACACACACACACACACACACACACTTTCAAATGACTAATTAGAACCTGGTTTGAACAGACAACCTAGAGGAGACCTCAAGATAAGATAATGTTGCTTATAGCTCACAGCCACAGCCAAAGAGAGACACCAGGAACACCCCCACAGAACAGGGGAGACATCAGGAAAGGGTCCACAGCCCGGGGGAGACACCCAGGAAAGGGTCCACAGCCCAGGGGACACACACCAGGAATGGGCCCACAGCCCAGGGGACAAATCAGGAAAGGATCCACAGCCCTGGGGAGACAAAGGAAATGGTCCATAGCCAAGGGAACACACCAGGAACGGGCCCGAAGCCCAGGGGACACACCAGGAAAGGGTCCACAGCCCTGGAGAGACACAAGAAAAGTGTCCACAGACCAGGAACAAACCACGAAAGGGTCCACAGCCTCTGGGGAGACAACAGGAAAGGGTCCACAGCCCTGGACAGACCCACCAGAAAAGGGTCCACAGCCCTTGAGACACCAGGAAAGGGTCCACAGGCCTGGACAGACACCAGCAAAGGGTACACAGCCCCGGGGAGACACCAGAAAAGGGTCCACAGCCCTGGGGAGACACACCAGGAAAGGGTCCACAGCCACAGGGAAACACCAGGAAAAGGGTCCACAGCCCTCGGGAGACACCAGGAAAGGGTCCGCAGCCGCGGGGAGGCACAAGGAAAGGGTCCACAGCCCCGGGGAAACACCAGGAAAGGGTCCACAGCAGCCTGGGTATAGACACCAGGAAAGAGTCCACAGCCCTGGGGAGACACCAGAAAAGGGTCCACAGCCCTGGGAGAGACACCAGGAAAGGGTCCACAGTCCCGGGTAGACACCAGGAAAGGGTCCACAGTCCCGGGTAGACACCAGGAAAGAGTCCACAGCCCAGAGGAC
>JADBJO010022616.1:10000-12769 GCA_016801955.1 Conus betulinus | reverse complement strand
TGTGGCAGCAAGCGCCGCACACAGTTTCGTACTGTTCCATGGGCATTTCCAGGAACCCTTGTGAGTGCACATCAACGGCGAGGTCTGGTGGAACTAGCTTCAGATTCACTGAACACGTGAATCTGGCATTAGTTCAACAGGCTCTGTACGAGTCATATGTTGATTCGATTACCCAGACAGGTTCTCTGCACAACAAGGGATACTCAGTATACCAGGTGATCACTAAGGAAACACCTCAGGACTAATACACTTTCCTGGGGCATCTCCCTCTGGTACCACTTTTCTAAACCTTTGTTCCAGACACCTGACAGTGGGAATCAGAGCAGCCATGCGTCCTACAGGGAGGGCGGTGACTTTGTGCTCCAAGCACCACAGCTCTGTGGTGTCCACATTGACAAGCACCCTAAAGGAGTGCCCCATGAAGCTGATGTGACCACACATCATACTCATGGAAAAATGTGGATCCACCCGGACCTCGTAATGTGGATACAGCACACCAGAAACACACCTCTTGCTGTGTTTCCAGTGACGCAAACGACATGTTCCTTACCCATACAAAGTTCAACAACATAGTGACCTGCACATCTTCAGCCATGTGTCAGCAACAAAATGATGCACATGAATAGTATATGAACCTACAAGCAATTAAAGCCAAACCACCATCATCGCTCTAGACAAGACCTCCCGTCCCTACGACCCACCATCCAAGATGACAACCACCTGAGCATCGAAGCGTTTGAACATCCCTTGCTGTATCCCACAGACAGATACAATCAAAGAAGGCACCGAACACCTGGTTCCTGCTTCCAGAAGGTCCCCACCATTCCTCGACGGACTGTGAATCAGAAGAATCTAGAGGTCTCAGCAAAACATGCCAACGACTAACTGAAAAACCAAACTCCTCACATACTCGAAGAACAAAGTCACTGCCTGATAGCACCCCAGGACAGATCTCCCACAGACTTGAGCACCACAGCAAGACAGCCCAGGGACACACCAGGAATGCGTCCACAGACCTGGGGACACACCAGGAACGGGTCCACAGCTCAGAGATACACACCGGAAACGGGTCCACAGCCCAACAGACACACAGGAACGGGCCCACAGCCCAGGGGACACACCGGAAACGTGACCCCAGCCCATGGGACACACAAGAACGGGCCCACAGCCCAAGAAACAAACACAGAACGGCCCACAGCCCAGGGGATACACCAGGAACGGGCCAGAGCCCAGAGAACACACAACGAAACGGACCACAGCACAGAGGGACACACCAGGAACGGGCCCAAAGCCGAAAGGACACACCACCAAGAACGGGACCACATCCCAGGGGCCACACCGGGAACGGAAATAGCCCAGGGGACACACCAGGAACAGGACCACAGTCCAGGGGACCCACCGGGAACGGGACCACAGCCTAGAGGACACACCAGGAATGGGACGACAGCCTAGATGACACACCAGGAATGGGACGACAGCTTAGATGACACACAGCAGGAATGGGACGACAGCCAGAGCAGACACCAAGAACAGGTCTAAAGGGCAGGAGATACATGAAAAATGAAAGGTACATGCGTCCACACGCACGCACACACACACACACACACACACACACACACACACACACACACACACACACACACACACACACACACACGCGCGCGCGCGCGCGCGCGCACACCACACACACACACACACACACACACACACACACACACACACACACACACACACACACACACTGCAAATGACTACTTAGGACCTGGTTTGAACAGAAAACCTAGAGGAACCTCAAGAACTACGATCGAAAGGGGCGCATCAGGAACGGACCACAGCCCGGAGGACACACCAAGAACGGGACCACAGCCCGGAGGACACACCAAGAACGGACCCACAGCCCAGGGGCACACCAGGAACTGGCCCCACAGCCCAGGACACACCAGGAACGGTCCCACAGGCCTGGAGACACACAAGGAACGGCCCACACAGCCCAGGAGACACACCGGGAATCGGTCCACAGCCTTGAGGACACACCAGAAAACGGGCCCATAGACCATGGTACACATCGGGAACGGGACCACAGGTCAGGGGACACACCAGGATGGGGCCCACAGCCCAGAGACACACCAGGAAATGGGTCCACAGCCCTGGGGACACAGAAGGAATGGGCCCACAGCCCAGGGGACACAACAGGACGGACGTCCCCAGCCCAGGGGGGACACACCCAGACGGAAGTCCCCAGCCCGGGGATACACAGGGAACGGGACAACAGCACGGACGGCACACACACACCAAAACGGGACCACAGCCTGGGGGACACACCAGGACCAGGCCCAGAGCCTGGGGGATACACCAGGACAGGAATGGGCCCACAGCCCAGGGGACACACCAGGAACGGGACCACATCCCGGGGGATATACCAGGAACGGGCCCGCAGTCCTAGGTATACACGGGGAACGAGCCCAAAGCCCAAGGGACACACCATTAACGGACCACAGCCCAGGGGTCACACCAGAAACGGGACCACAGCCCAGGGACACACCGCAAATGGGTCCCCAGCCCTGGGGACACACCAGAAACGGGCGGGTAGCCCAGGGGACACACCGGGAACGGGACCACAGGTCAGGGACACACCAGGATAGGATCCACAACCCAGAGGACACACTGGGAATGGGTCCACAGCCAGGGGACACACACCAGGAGCGGGCCTGGCCCAGGGGACACACCAGGAACGGGCCCACAACCCATGGAACACAACAGGAACAGGCC